>JAECUM010066271.1:0-19130 GCA_016617855.1 Megalonaias nervosa | reverse complement strand
TTAAAAGAGCTGCATGACACGACGGTTTGTCAAGTATGGCTGCGGTTAATAAAAGTAAAGAGGAAACAAAATGCCAACTGTCTCAAAAACCGCTGAACAGAATTTGACCAAAATTGATAGAAATCATTCTGGTATAAATGGCTTTCTTATTTGTGGAAATGATGTCAAACTGCCATTAGATATGGCTGCTGTTAACAAACTAGGAAGACCATAAACAACGTTTCATAAACAAGTAAACTGAATTTGACCAAGTCTGACAGAAAGCGTTAAAACTTGAAGGCATTTCAAAATTTATATAAACGATGTTGACGGGTCATCAAATATGGCCGCCGTTTCTTATAAACAAGAAAGATTTTCAAGAAAAAAGAATAAAGAATAAATGATCGTGCAACTTGGACCAGTTTTGAGAGAAAGCATCTTGACATTAAAGTCCTTCAGTATTAGACAAATGATGCAATGTGCCATTGGATATGAATGAGGATACGAAAAGAGAACGTAAAACCTAAAACAATTGTTTTATTGCAATCAATATTATTGGAATGTATATCTTCAAAAGGCACCAAATGACCCATATTTATTGACCTGTTATTGCATTCGGATATTATGCACATTTAATATGATAAGGGGATGTGAGCGCCGCGTCCTGTGATTATTCTGTACTTGTACTTTTTGCTACTCTTAACTACTGTAATTTCTTTGTTATGTTTTGTAATAAAGCTGAAAAATAAGTTAGAGTAAGAATCTTTATTGCATAGTATTCTTTTCTTGCAGACTGAGAAATATAAAAATGGCAAGGCGTCGAAATGCCGCGGAAATTTATGCTATTGTTCAGAAAGAACAAATAAAGCGATATAAGTTTGGAGATCTAAGGACACAATCAAAAGGCTCAAGCATCATTTTAATAGATCTTGGACTAAACATCTTATTGGACTATCTCTTTATGGATAAAATATGAATTGTTTAGCATAACTAAAGGACGATAATTGATGGTTCCGAAGGTAAGCGAGTAACAAAATAAAATTTGAACATCCTCTGAAAACCTGTTTGGAATTAATGGATTTGTTGATTGTGTAAACAATTATTTTTTCTGCGAATCAGCTTCAAATCTGACAGGATCTACATCTTGATGCTATTATTATTATTATTATTATTGGGACCCGGAAGTCTTAGTCACTCGCCTTTACAGATCACTGACATCTCACTTTCGTCTGAGTGGGTTTGAGTCTTGGGCTGGTCCAACGGGGGTGTATGAGAAAGCTTACCAGTAACCTCCCGTGGGTCGGTAGTTCTTCCCGGTTTTTTTCCACGAGTTCTTCCTCCATCATATACGCTGGCGGCCACGGACAGCCCATCGTGAGCTGGAAAGTGTCGTTAAACCCACAAACCACAACCACAATTATTGTTACTGGAAAATCGACGGTACGGAATCGAATGCTTTAAACAACTAGAATCTTGAGCTCTGGATTCGTTCTTTCACAGCTTTAAATATTGTCGATGGTTGTTGTCAGTTTAGGAGAGTATACGACCTTCCTTAATATGGCCAATAGGCAATATTCACGAATGAAATTCGTTTAGACAACAAGATGAATATCCATGCTTTGTATTATACATTAATCAGTCCCAATCTTCCCTGGAAATCCTAGCCCCTTAATATATTGACGTCTATTTGTCCAAGACACGTTGATTAATTTACAAAATCAAGACACACACATCATAGTTGTTAAATGTACAGTGAGAAAACGGCATATTCCTTCACATATCATACTTGTAAACCAGGACGGGTAGATTGATTTTCAGGTACGACAGAAGCTGTTTGATATAATTTGTTATTACAACAATTAATAATGTTCATAGTGCTACATGTTACACTTATTTCTCCTGTAACGGGTAAGCCATAAAAACATATCTTTACAGTCAATTAAAGTTGGTTTTTTATTGTTTTTTCTTGATTGTACTGAACGTTCGTTATTATCTTGGCTGTAAACAGTAGTGCTATTGAGTGTCGCAAGATGCAAAAGGCAATATTTTAAGTGTAATACTTGTGAACTGCTTCCATACCTTCATATTGCCAAAACATGAATAAGTAGATGAAAATGTGTATACAAATCCATTTCTTCATCTTCAGAAACGATGGAAGATAGAATAAGTTTCCATATTTCAAGATTAATTGTCAATTATTACACAGATCAAACACTTTCACATTATCCTCTAAGAATTACTTTTAAAAGCTCAACAATTTCTGTATACAATATCCATCAACTTTTCTGTGTCTCTAAGATCTCATTAATATGTATCTGATTCTACGCTTCTGATAAAGTACCATGAAATAGTGGACATATTTCTGTACTAGAAGTATGGTTCCTGCGTCAGTTCTTTTGCGTGTATATCCATGTTTCAAAAGTGTGGATATCAGGTGGACACTGTTTTGAAGTATTACTACTAAGGTTGTTTTCTTTTCAGCATCGAGAATGGTGAAGGTTATTAGCATGACAACAAATATTAAAAGGTGTCAAATACATTCCAACTCCGTTCAAAATTTGTACATGTTGTTTATGTAATTAAATAAAGACGCACAGGAACACGGACTAAAAGATTCCGTTTAAAAGATAATTTTTGCGGGAATAATTGTTTTGTTTTTGTGGTCTGAACGCCAGTGAAAAGTTTAAAATTGCATGACATTAATTCCTTTCTTCTGATGCTATTACTTTGGTCATTTTGTAGTCACTATTTATAGTCTCTCTATCTTAAAACACTCAGATCTGACAGTGCCTGGTATTTTTTATTTTTAGTTCTAGTATGGTAATAATTATCATTCATTTTACTGTGTCATTATCATTTTAAAATGAGAATACCATGCTATTTCAAAATGATTTGTTTTAAATTGTTTATATTTTGAATATTGTTTTAGTTTGGATTCCAACTGCAAAACTAAAAACATTAGATCAGCTAAACGCAAAAATAAAATTAAAGTAAACTACGTTGAAAGAAAAATATTGCAAAATTATAAATCCAAAACAAGTAATAAGATAGATATATAAATATACAGAGCCAACAAAGAGAGAGATAGCTTAAATTATGAGATACACCTTTAATTGTATTAACTTAGAATACTTTTAAAACATAATTGACTCAACACTGACAAACTTACTGTTATTACATTCCTTTGTATGTACACAGTACACAGTACAAATTATATCTACCATAGGGAAATAAAATAATTTATTGATCAATTGTGCCTGTTGAAAGCTGGCAATATTTACATAATTTCGTTGATTGCGGGAAGAATGCTACACTTCTATACGATACCGTTCAATAAAGAGAATTGCACTTCCATAAAATTTATATATACGTATATATACATCATTGGTTGAAACTTTGCCTGACTGGAAACATTCGGTATGAAAATAAAGAGATTTACAGGTCACTTTTCTCCTTTATCAATTCAAAGTATTATTGTCTGTACATGATGAAACATGAATATATGAACACTTCATCTATAGTTACATCAATATTCGACCTGTCAGACTTCAGGATGGACTAGCACGAAATTTAATACCAGTCCCCCATCTTCAGGTTGTAGCGGGGCCATTGCCCCTGAAGGAGCGCTACCATCAGCATAATTGGTCCCTCTAATTGCCTGTGATTACGTGTAGGCAATATATAAGTATTGAAATTATGATATCCTTGACGTCTCATGTGGGAGTCGATTTGCTGGTAACCGTAACAGTGTTCTACTAAGCGTCTCCGAATACTTCGGGATCTGCCTACATATTTGATTCTCCCTGTTCTTCTGTCCTCATACATATAGATACCTGGTAGTCTAGGTTTGCCCATTTTCTGGAATGCAAGAATGTGCAATGTTCGTGTAATCTTTAACTATTCAAATACGGTGGTAAATAATATACAAGGTATATTGACATGAATATAAAAAGTCGATTATTTATTGCAGCATCATAGTGTAAATCCCAAAGGAAAATGCAAAGAGGCCGCGGACAAATTAACCAATAGCTCAAGTGGGAAGTACATTTAAAAGTCTCTGACCTGAGCTAATATAATTTTACATCAAAGAAAATCCTATCATTAAAAAATATCCAACATTTTCATTTTGTCATTGTTTCAAATGTTCATTTGAAGCAAAATTGCAAAGCTATAATTTCAAGATGGACCTTAATAAGCTGAAAAGAAATTATTTATATAAAATCCTGACTAGCTAATGATGACTGGTTCAGCAATCGTGAACAAATGCTATGTTGATTTTGTCCGAATTTCAGCTTCCTTAGTGTGGAGCAATGTATATTACCGTGTTTATTATACACCGGTAATTGGTGGACAATATGTCACCGGTGTCGATTAAGACAATGGTGACGATCAAATGGATAAGAAAAGTCTTAATAGATATTGGATGTATCAATGGGAAGATAAGGTAAATTAAAAAATGTATTACTATGAAAATATTTGAAAAGACACGACACCTCATGCAAATGTGTCAAATGTTGTAAAATAAAGCAGAAAAAGTTCTGTTTTTCTGGATTTCTTTTTTCACATTTGTCTTCAACTCGACATTATTTGTGCAGAATGATAACAATGACTTAAAATACGTCAGCTATGTGACTTTAATTTAAGTTCTCAGTTATAAATTTTGTGGCAAAATATTAAAATTTTTGGCCTAACAGATTTCAATTCAGACTTCTTTAGCAGTTATCAGGGTGACGCCATGAACAAATTTCATCCAACTCAAAAAGTTTATAGGTACTGATTATGGTCTTGGTGGGAGAGTGTGATCACGAGCGACATTGGCATAGGACTGCCTGCAGTATGATATTAATATGAAATCATCAATGGTTGCACTGTAAAAAATCTACGTCTCTGAAACACTGACAAGCTTCTGTATTTAGACCTCCTGGTTTGTGCAGATACGATTCGGCTGAAATCGAAATAATGACCAATCTACATGAAGTAATGTTGACCAATCAAAAGTAAAGAACATACGAATAAGAATCAGTCAGGAAATACCTACCTCGAATATCAACGTCGACGACGCTTTCATAAAATAATGTAAATTCTTGGTGTTTCGATATTTTATCAAATTAAGTCAACGAATTCTAAGGTCTGCTTACATAAAGTCTTTCTAAAATTGCCACGCTCTTGGAACACAATGAAATAGTAGCTTGCAATCAGTGGAATTAATATGTATGTGATACATTAGTGGTAGTTATACAACAGCAGTGGTTTCCCGTGCTCATACATTTGGTGTAATAAGCTTTAACATATCCATTGGGTTATAAAGAATCAAATACATGTAACATATTAACCGGGTGAATAAAACCAATTATTGTACTCCTAATTTTAGAAAGATTATTACAACTAATTAACCATTCGTATTTAAAAATAATTCTGTTTTAGCCATATCAGCCCAGCTATGGTTGATAACCGTATATATTGGTCGGTCAATATAAGTTGGGATCCCAACAAGGATAAAAAGACCTTAAATACTTGTGAACAAATACATTCGAAAAAGAGATTTTCTTGCCATGATGTATGTTGTGAAATCCAATACATGATGTGTGCTGTGAAATAAATTGCATGAGTGCCTTTGTTGTACTGTTCATTTAGAATAGTTATCTTAAAAACATATTTCAGTACTTCTGTGCATATGATATTTTGATGAGATATTTAATATTGCAGACAGATAATTGACTGTATCTGCGATGTATTTGTCATCCTGTCAGCTCTAAATAGGATATTTAATCACAGTGGTGAGCATAAGACATCGTTACAATAGCTATAAAATCTGTAAGACGATGTCAACTTACCTTATGTACCTGATAATAGTGTTCCGTATTACTTTCTACTGTGAATGGTGGACTGTTATCCTTCCCTGAGCTCTCGAACTTATAGCACCGAATGAAAAATTTCTGCAGTTCCATTTGCACTGACCAATCATATTGAAGCATAAACAAAGCTGACCATACCAACCAATGAAGTTTGAGATTTCATACCACCAAGTCAGTGTCTGAGCATTCCATACTTCCATAGTAAACTTTAACAGCATATACATTAACGAAATTCCCAAACTATTTGTATTTGCTTGAGCTATTTATACAAGATATTTTCTGCGTCTTATGCAATACGAAATAGAAAGGATCAAAGTGGGAGTATTTTCTACGTTTTGTTAAATGGCAAACTGTCACGTATGAAAATTAACTTGCTAATAAAAAATAGTCTAATCTGACACTACTGAAGTTACCTTGTAAAATAAAAAGAAAATCGTCTAACATATGATAACTGACCAATATAATTCTATATTATAAATATTTTATTCTTACCACATACGCGACACACATAGCAACCTCTGATTATTGTTTGGTTTGTTAGGGAGGTCATTTATTCTGACGGTTGCAGCAATATTGGTTACGTTTTACTTTTATGTTTTTCTGCATGGTTACAGGATTCTAACACTGCTAGTTGTGAGGGACTGCTCTCGTAATTGGAAGATATAATCAGTAAGCAAATGCATTTACCTCTAGGCAAGGCCAAATCTTGGAGGTATTCTTTCCATTAAGGTTTCCCTGACGGTTGATACGTTCAAAACCCTGCAAGGGATACCATTTATACACACACTGTATATAAATAGAATCTAGTCCGCATTGTGACACTTGGGCAAAGGCATTGTCGTGTGAAAGTCTTGTTTAAGATTTCGACTACATTAATTGTTTGGTCACAAATCCCAAATCCTTAGAGGGCTTGCTGTCATATTTGGACAGTGTAATCAATAAGCATTGCCCTGCAACTTCATGTCCCACTATCTTCCCTCGAGGTCACTGAAATTTGGAAGTCTTGGTTACTGTGGAGTGGCAATCACCCAATCAACCCAACTGCGAAGGTGGTGGAGATCAGTGGGAGCCTAAGATTCCCATCAAAAACATTTTTTTATTGGGAGGAGGCCCTAGAATTAAGCTGTGTGGGAGGATATACATTATTTCATGTTTCGCCTCTGCCAACTTGGTTAAATTTTTGGTTGTAGTTATTTGGTAAGTTACAGATGCCATACCCTTAGAGGGTTACCTGGCATGCTTGGACTGTAGAATGCACCCCCACCCCATCGCTGCCTGCTGAAGCAAGATCAATATCTTTGAAAAAGCGTGGTTCCGTTTTTGGTTAAAGACACAAGTTCCTACCCATCAAATGGATTGCTTTCACATGTGGACAACATAAAAAGCAAGGATTACATAAGACAATGGAGTAAAAAGTATCGTGGTAAGTACATAACCCTGCAAAGATTCGCTTTCATTCCTGGACTGTAAAATTGGGAAGCTCTGCCATTTCACATCCATGCACTGCAACCCTCTCCTTCAAGCACGTGAACTGGCAAGATCATTTGAAAGATTTTCTGTATGGCCACAAGTTCCAAACCGTTAGGATTATTGCAGTCAGACTCGCTCGGATAGTAGAACCAGTAAGCATTTCCCTTTAAATTCCATGTACTGCAACCTTTACTTATCACTTAAGCGAGATTAATGGCATTTGAAAATCTTGTTTAAGTTGTTGGTTATGGATTTACTGAATGGTCAGATATCATATTTGGACTGAGGAATCAGAAAGCATCGTAATTTCATCTGCACACTCCCCCTTCTCTCTGGATTTGGGCAAGATCATGGTCATTGGAAATTCTTATATTATTTTTGGGCTAATGGGTCTGTATAGGAATAAGTCAATAATCATACAAGGGGATTGCTTTCATATGTGTACAATATAATTGTCCTTTCATTTTCACAGTTCACCACCCTCCTGTTGGCCGTTTGAAAAGGTCGAGGAAATTTGAAAATCTTTGTTAATATTTGTGTAATTTGAAAGAATTTGAGATTTGGTCCTATTTTTACCCTTACACGAAGATCGTATTTCATTTCACAGCGAGGCTATAACTTTAAGTTTGCAAGAGTTACATTTCCTCGAACCGAATACTTATGTACCGGCATAGATGGTGTCATAAGACCACTATTTCCTCGTAACGACGTAGCTAAACAGATCTCGCTAAGCAGCTTGCGCTATTGTGCTGATAGCTTGAATTAAATCACGTTTGCCTTATTCATTGATAAACGAATCCTTACTGGGAATGTAGGTATTACTTGTTAATGTTTTTGTGCTTCTTCTGTAGTTTGTGCCTTGTCATTATTCTGGATTCTTTTAACTATTTATTATTCTGCAATTGTTCAGGAGCGGATCTGTTATGCGTGGAAAATGCGCCTTTCCCCTTACCATCAATAATAAGCTCGAGAAAACTAAAATCTTTCTAATATTTCAAACAGATGTTTTTGCAATGTTGAAAATAGTTTGCTTTATACGAAAACAGTTTTTAGAAGGAATAAAAATCTCTTAGTAACTCCGAAAACATCTTATAAAAATATGAAACACTGTAATTTCGGTTTGCAGTAACACTAATGTAGATTATTCTGTTGCAGTATCTAATGTTGTTTATCCAACACACACACACACACACACACACACACACACACACACACACACACACACATATATAACTATATATATATATATATATATATATATATATATATATATATATATATATATATATATATATATATATATATATATATATATGTGTGTGTGTGTGTGTGTGTGAAGAATAATTGTTTGCAAAGTTTTGAATGTAACACCAGGCACTGTGTACTAAAAACATGTATTACTCTGTCTTTAAGCCGGTTGCGTAAGGCATATAAATGATAATCTATACTTAGCCTTGTAAGGTGTAGTGGGGATTTGTTGTTATAGGTTTAACAACATTTCTCCCCACAAGATAGGCTATAAATGGCGTCATTATAACTGGCGTAGGAAGAACCCGGGGAAAACCCCGGTAAAAACCACCAACACTCGTAGTTAATTATGATCGGCCAGAGCATTTCATAAATTCCACCTTCCCTGGGCAAGGAGCAGTAGATATATAATTTAGGCTCGGATTCAAGAAGCCAATCGATATAAGCAAACCTAGAGTTTCCTGGGAAGTTGCGAAAAGGTAAATATCTAATTTTCCTGTTCTCTGTAATTTTACTGTGTTGCCACTGAGTAAAACCATAGAGAAGAAGAAAATAAAGGGGAGGAGGAGGCAGTACCCGTTGGTTTGGTTGTTCTCGCTCAATTCGAAAATCTATGTAGAGTGCGATGGGTACTTTACCTGCTCTTGATAAATCTCTATGATAATCACTGATTTGACGAATGCTTTGTTTGCTTATGTATGCTTAAATTATTCTATAAATATCACCGTCAACTAAATATTCTCATAATTAGTACATATTCTTGCACAGTGATTTAATTCAGTAATAGCTTGCTTTACCTGAGCCCTATTCTGAGTAGTGAAAATGCAAGTATTTTGGAGTGTGTAGAACTGTAGATGGTGGTATTTTTTATATACAGGTGGCTAAATTTACCTAAGTTAACAGTTCTAACATTGAAAGATTCGTCGACAGTTTGGTGACTGTACCTCAACTTTGTGCTCATTAGATTCGGAAAATATTCAGTTTTGATCATTTTATTATCATTTGTTTTGGGTATCATTGTGTTATCAATTTGAAAAATCTCATGGAGAAATGAACAGAAATATAAATATTGGTAAATAGTGAGAGTGAAAAAAACCCCCAATAAAAATCGAGAGCACTGGACGTACAGTAGGTTGTCAGACATCTCACAAGATATGATGGTCTTTTTTTACTCCTATATTCTCACTACAGGATAATGTACATTGCCTCGTCGTTCTACTTTCTTGTATGTATTTGGTATTCCTATTATATCATATTGCAGAGAACAATTTTCAAAGCCTACGATTTATCACAACAAACGACGTATGCGTATGTTTATAACAACCGCAGAATGCATGCATGTGTATACAGACTATTATTTCTTTGAGATCACCATACAAGGTAACATAATATCCGTCCTTTGGTGTAATTTTAGTCAGACCCACGAATGTAGTCCCAGTCTATGTTTAGAGCATTTTACTCTCTTTTTGGTGGTGATTTTTTACTTAGCTTTATATATTCTTTGTACTAATTTAAAAACGTTTATTTATTATTTAGAATACGAGCATTTTGATGTGACTGTGTATTTTCGCGACAGTGCATAGTGAGTAATCAGGCCTTGATGCTGACCCAGAAGCGAAATCTGTAACCCATGGCACGGTTCAGTCTCTCAAGAAAATGCCATTTAGCTTCTTTAAAGATAATTTAGATGAACATATGACTTAGATACACTGGAAAGTTCAGTACTGAGAAACAAATGTAGACTTGTGTTCATTGATTAGAACTCAGTCGTTCCAGGGTCCGGACTATTTGTTAGGACCCAGGTGGTCAAGGGTCTTGAGAAACAACTTAAAATGACTTGCAAAAATCATCTAAGAATAAAAATGGTAAGGTTCTAATATAAAAAAGACGCTGACTGTAACTCAAAGGCTAATACTGGAGCATTTAACATAAAAAAATTTGCTCTGTAGTTCATGCTGGTGTCCTTTGACATATACACATTTGCCCTCCATGTACTGTTCGTATCCTTTAACATATACACATCTGCCCTCGATGTACTGCTGGCATCCTTTAGCATATATACATTTACCCTCCATGTACTGCTAGTATCCATCAACATATATATATTTGCCATCAATGCCCTGCTAATATCCCTTAACATATACATATTTACCCTCCATGAACATGCTAGTACCCCTTACCATATATACATTTGCCCTCCATATACGTGCTAGTATCCTTGTACGCACAAGAATACTTTATTTGCTTCAAAACATAGTTAGCTTTAGAGAGACAAAGTCATTCCTTTGTTTTCTTAGAATCGAACATTTTCTTTTGAGAGTCGAATAAGTTTCCGAAAGAAAGGAATATTTATATTTTGTATGATTAATATTATAATGCTTGAGATGGGTATAATGGTTTCTTGAAAGTCTCTGTACTTGCATCTGTCATCATGTCCGTTCACATGTTTGCCTGCGTTTATATTCAGCATGTCTTTTGCTCCTTATCGTCGTACCGAATGTTGCTGATAAAATTAAGGAGTAGGACGTATTGTTCCAGACATTATGCGCATTGCTGTGTTGAGCTGGATGTCAATTAATTTGGTATGGAACGATCGACCCCAGACAGGAGCGCAATAGTCGGCTGTCGAATAAAAGAGGGCCAGTACTGATGTCTTGATTGTCTGAGCATTAGCGCTTCAGATTGAGCCCGCCAGTTTGCGGAGTAGGTGGTTTCGAATGCTCAGTTTTGCTGCAGTTTTCATCAGGTGGCTTCGAGACATTTCTTCTTGTTAGGTTCGTTGTCGGAGGAAATGACAGCTATTTCGGCATGGAGTGATTTGTGGTCTTCAACTGATGTTGTAAACCACTCCCTCGTAGCTGCGCCATCTGTCTTTCCTCATGGCTTCAATCTTCCACGATATCTGTGGACCACACTGAGCCGTTTCCGGACAGGACAGGGACGTTGTAAGTAAACCTTGTACGATAGAGCCAGGTTACTGACTCTTCCTGTAGCTGTGGCGCTCGGCAGACGATGTCACACATTGTGAACAACTGCCCTCTGACAAAGTTCCCAGGTGGACTGCAGGCTCTGTACCTTGCTGATGATGGTACATATAAATGGCTAGGCATGCACTGCAAACGATAAATAATTAAATAATCGTACCGAATTATATATATTAGCGAGCCAAAATCCATGCTAACCGCCAGCATTCATATGGTAGCGCAAGAAAATGGCAACGATACCAAACATCTGGAGACGGGGTAAATTAAATATGGTGATTGTTGCGGCGGTTACTAAATGAAAAAGAAGAAACAAGATGCCAACTATCTCTTCTCAAAGACCGCTGAACAGAATTTGACCAAAATTGACAGAAAGCGTCATAACTTAATGGCATTTCAAATTTATATAAACGATGTCGATGGGCTATGAAATGTTGCCGCTGTTTCTGATTAACAAACAAAATTTTCAAGAACTTTTTCTGCCAATATAGAATAAACAAGATAGATCATGCAACTTCGACCAATTTTGAGAGAAAATATCTTGGCATTAAAGCCCTTAAGTCTGGAGGAATCATGAGATGTGCCATATATGATATGAATGATGGTAGTAAAAGAACAAGTAAGACCTAAAACAATTGTTTTCACAAATATTGCAATCAGTAGTATTGGAATATATCTCCTCGGAAGGCATCCAGATAACATATCTCCTTAACTGTTCTTGTATTTGGTATTTATGCACATATAAGATGAGTAATCTCAGATCCACCTGGACATTTGATAAGGGGATGCAAGCGCCGCTTCCTGTGATTATTCTGTATTTGTACATTCTTCTACTATTAACGACTGTGATTTCTTTGTTATGGTTTCTAATAAAGCCAGAAAATACGTTGTAGTAAGCATCTTTATTGTATAATATGTATCTATTGTGTTCTTTGTTGCAGACTGAGAAACATAAAAATGGCAAGGCGTCGAAACATGGCGGGAATCTACGCAATTGTTCAGAAAAGAACAAATAAAGCGGTATATGTGGGGAGATCTAAGGACACAGTTAAAAGGCTCAGGCAACATTTTAATGGATCTGGACCGCAAAAGATAGACAAATTTATTAAAAGGAAAGGGCCTAATAATTTTAGGGCGCATGTTATACCGACCAAACAACACAGGCACCTCGAAGGACCTGTAATGAACAATATATCATATATCCAAAAGCAGTGGCCGAAATGTAACCTCAAACGAGGAGACTGTCCAAAAAGAAAAAAGAAGAAATGTTAGGATAATATTCTCCTCCGTCTTCGTGTGACCAGTTTCCTTCATTCCATGGATTAACGTACACTATTATTTTACAGTACAGAAGATGATGTTATGCCAAGCATTATATTGTTAAGATTTTACATTAAATTGATTTATTTCCTTTCATATAAACGTATTATAGAAAAGACAGAAAATGCATGTTGCAACGTTCCTAATTAAATT
Source organism: Megalonaias nervosa (assembly GCA_016617855.1). Taxonomy (NCBI): domain Eukaryota; kingdom Metazoa; phylum Mollusca; class Bivalvia; order Unionida; family Unionidae; genus Megalonaias; species Megalonaias nervosa. Next base: position 6,124 of record JAECUM010066271.1, on the reverse strand, counting down.
CAAATATTAGATGAATAGATCCTAATATACCGAACACTAATTTGTTTATTTTTGATAGTAATTTCGTTAATTCATGACACGTATTATTTCATATTTTTCCGTATTATATACATTTTTTCTATTGTATATTCTACACATGTTCCCATGAGTTACTCGTTTCAGCTATCTAAATGACGTGAGATATTTTATAAATATTGTATAAAACTACTGAATAAAAATCGAACACGGTTTCATCTCCTATGAAGAGGTTTCTAATAAGAGATACAGAAGCATGGCATGTACATGTATATTGTGAACATAAATGTGGTTCATCTGTATAATTATAACATATGTCATTCTTTCCGAAACGAATTAGTTGAATTTTAGTCTTAAAATATCGTATCTTGAAATAGAAAATAATATGATTTTCAGTGGTTTTGAGCTATGAAAATACTTCTTGACTTGTCTTTCTTGACTTATATGAACGGGTACATGCTTTCATTTTAGTCGTTTTATAATCCGCCATAAACTTATTTTTGGGGTAGTTACAGGGAACATAATCTGTCTTCCTGTTGAAACAATCGGCCTTACGTTGATTTTATTCTATATGTTGCACAGTTTCACTTTATAAATAATTATTTCACATTATCTTTTGTCGCAAGTTTCAGCAGTAAATCTGGTGTGCTATCAAACAACATTGATACGTAGCAGTCTTCATTAAGTCCTCGACATAATAATTATATTAATCGTTGGAATGACCTACCTAGGTTATCAATGGCAGTAAATTAGGTCTGCCTTTTAGACAATATATTATGTCGTTGATTTAAACTGCATATGCAGATAATCGAGCTGTAACACTTGGAAAATTTGTTCGAACAAAATTACTTCCCTCTCTGCGTCTCCTTAGATAATGCACAAGGTCAAGTCTATTTCTTGGAATTCGGTGAAATCACGTGTAATATCTCTAGAAACACTTTATTAGTTTACTGACAACCCTAACAAATTAGTTACACATATTAACATCCCGTTTAATCTATTTGTATGACATTATTTTCTTAAAGAGGTTCTATCTGCCGATTTTGTATCAAGGAAATGTTCAATTGTATCAGTCAATTTCGGAATAAATAATGAATCTTCAGTTTTGTTAGAAATGAAAAAAAAAGAGTTATTGAAGAAAAAAGCAGATGAAAATTCTTTTGAAATGTTTCTGCGGGATGTAATAAGTACTCATTTGCATTGTCCTATAAAGATCTTGCTATAGGTCCACATGAGTACTCGACGACGGAAAGACCTGATAATATGGACATTTTAAGAGAATATCCTGCAATGGGAACAGCACAAAGAATTAGGAAAGTACTGAATACATTGAAGCCATCTACTAGATCACTGCAATGCTCTTAATTAGAATATTGGAACCAAACGTAAATGTGCAGTGGTGAAATGTACGTGCTTGTCTGTTTATATGACTGGTTTGTTTTATGCAAACGGTTAAACACCTAACATTATGATATCAATCACGATTAAAACAATGATACAATGTCTATCAATAACTGTGTCGAAATGATAATTTTCTCAGCAATTATAGTAGTTTACAAATAGAAAGCAAGACACTTGTGAAATTTAAAATTAGTACATTAGAGGGTGGTGCAGAGAACATCTAATAATGACGTTTATTATTTTTGTCTAAATGGAATTTCAGTGTTAGTAAGCGAAATGTATAGTGTAAAGATAAAAGTTTTGTATTTTAAAGCCAGAAGTTTGCAGTTCATCTCTTGCTCTCGGATAAATGTTTCTATATAACTGGAAAAACCTGCTCTCTCTAGTGGGTTCAATAATACAATTATGGGTTACTTGGTCTGAGTAAACTGGAATATGATATTAAACAGGTGCTTAGGATATGAGTTGACATTACTTCAGATTACGAGGCATGTGAAATATAATGAACCTTAAAATCAATGGAAAGGTTTCACTATGCATATTTGCTGAATTGTTTCCAGAGCCCATTGCCATTCATTTTTATCAGTGCTCAAATTAAACATATTCCTTTCGGATTTTGACAGTAACTCAAGTTAACTCGTAAATCGTTACAAAGGTACTGGCAGCTTTCAAGCATTTAAAGTTGGTTGGATACGATCGCAGAACTAGTGCACGAAGAATTAATACGGAAAGATGTAAAACCTTTGGTTTTCATACGGAAGATGAATGACAGTTGTATCTAGCAAATGCATGCTTTATTTGTGAAATAAACAAATGAACTACACATTTCGCAATCAAGATCAGTTGACTGGAGTATATAAATGCACTTTTCATGAAGAATGTAACTTGAATTTCTGATATCTTAATTGCATAACATTATTTATTCATCAATTCTTCTATTACGACAGTCATCGGTTTATCAAGACCTTTGTAACAATTATTCCGATGAAGAGATGAAAGACAATGAGCGAAATCAACGATTTCAGAATTGATGAGATTATTATTGGTGAATATTATTTCCCTTGCTTTTCTTGTCCTTGTTGTATATGATGAACAATAAACATATTTTTCTGAAATCTTTCTTACAGAGTTGTACCTGTTTACTATTACTATTATTTCGAAATGTCTATAACTCACAACCAGTCTACTGAGCTATTTTCTTTTACTCAGATCACTCCGAAAAGTCATCCTGGGAGAATTGTGTGTGGTCTTCGAAGAAGTTGTTCCTACTAGCTTCTATGTTCATAATTCTATTTATGGTGATGTAGTCGTAGTAGAAAGCATCTTGATGTCGACACTTATCATTAACGGATTGTCCATTTAATAGTATCGTACTGGAGACAACTTTCTTACATTTCGTTGCCTTGCATTTCTGCAGCTTCAAAATCTTTTGTAACTGTTAAGTTAAATCTGATGAATCGACTTGCCATATGTAGCAGTATTAACTTTACTTTGTCAGTGGAGAACAACAGTCTCTTAAACAATAAAATGTTTAAACATGTAGTGACAAGAAAGCATGTTGCTTTGTATAAATATTGTAGTCCCAGTAAATTTTATTCATTTTAGTCTTGGATATGTATCGGCTAAGCAACAAGCGGTTGATAATAATAATACGAGTTGTTAGTGTCGCAGCCATTTATTGTTAACATTACTACAGCTGTCAACTGCCAGTTTGGCTAAATTTAAGCTGTCACAAATGTTTTCACCACTGCCTATATTTTGGTATCCTCTCCACATTCCAAATCTAAATATTGTAGTCAGTTGGGGTAATTGATAGCTGACGCAGGTGATTGTTTTGTTAGAGAGAGAGAGAGAGAGAGAGAGAGAGAGAGGGAGTCTAAGTTTGATGTGATTTCAATCCAAGCTAAAATATAGTCCAATAAATGTTTTCTGTTTCTTCAGATATTAGCAGTCGAGCTAGCAAATTAACTATACTCTTTAACTGTGGATAGCCAGTTAGGGAACTTAGCGAAGTACTTATCTTTAATATTTGAAGCACGCATTAAACGTACACCAACACTGAAACAATTCAGTGATTCAAATTAGAAGTCAGTGATGTTTGACATCAACTAGTAGTCTCTGATATAAACATATTATCATTTGCAGCTAGGAACCGAAATTTTATACCATTTTATTCATTTATCTTGTGCATCAATTATTTTATATAAAAATTGTGAACCTGCAAAATGTTTATTTATAACAATCATTTATTATATTTTTAGAAAATTATTTTGTATGTCTGATATAGAAGAATTTTTCACTTCAAATTTGTTTTTCATGTTAAAACTGCAAGATTCAGACATTTAAATTCAGACATTCAATTTAGAAATCATTTAAAAGAAATACTCATATTTGTTGGAGAGGGATCACACAAATGTGGTCCTTGGATTTTATTGTATGAATCTTTGATTACGGAATATTTAAATGTTCAGCACATTGTTTGTCGATCTTTCCAATTAATATTTTCCTTCCCTAATCAAAATAAACAGGATCTTTGATCGGGATCAACGAGTGTCTATAGACACATAAGGTTGTCAATGAAAGTGATGGGATAACATTCTTACAAGCTACATTCTGGTCAGTTGGATTATAACTGGCTAGCTTTTTCCGAAACAGTTGATGTTTCTTGATAAAGGTCTCAAAATGGATTCTACGATGAGTTTCAACCATTTCACTGCAGCTTTTATTCCTAATATACGTTCACAATCATGTGTGATGGAAAATATTGACGTTTTTATCTGTGTATTTCCAAAATGCTTCTTATTGTTAGTATTGATGATAATATTGTAGACACATTGAAACCTAAAAGAAATCTTCTTACATGGCCTGATCGTCTTTTGCGGTCTTCATTGATTACGTCATTGTCAAGCAAAAGTCAAAATGGAGGAGAAACGTTGTTTTAATGTTTGTTTGAAATTTCTCAGACCGAATGGATTTTCTAATGATATGCCATATTTCTTGCAACAAAGATTACAACGTTTCCCAACAAACGTCACTATCTCAAATATATCATGACATGATACTGTGCAAACATAATATTGTCCTTATCTCCAAGTGTGTAACAAGAAGATTCGCAAGAATCTGTTGCGCTTAATACATTCACAAAAGTAATTGTTTTAATAGTAATATAGTCCTTATAAATGCTGGACATATGACCACAAAATACATCTTTTCAATCTGACTCCTGTTTTAATTACCAGAACACATTTACACCATATTAAAGGGCTTACAAGCCTCAAAACAATGTATGCATTTTACATATTCTCATCGGAAATGGATTTATGAAGAGTTCAGTATACATCTCTCTGAAAATGATGGTAGATGGATGGTACCAGTGTTGAGAACAATTCCTTAAAATGCACTAGCTGTATTTCTCCTTTCTTATTTTATATTGCATGCCTTTTGTTCGAAGTCTGCCGTAAATGCCAAGACTTGTCAGGTTCTCAGTAAAGGTAACATATTTTGCCCCGTTATTGTGCTATAAAATTTTTCACGCAAGGCAGATAGACAAACGAAAGGTCTTTTAAACATAATATTTATTGAATCGAGCTAAAGAGAGGGTACAAATTTGATTTAGGAATTTCTTCGTTTAACAAATGTGTATCCGATTTGTCAACTGGATGTATATTTTTCTTGACGGTTTTCACTCTTTCATTTCAACGCTTTTAATTATTTGCTTAGTGTTATCCGCCGACAATATGACTAATATCTCCAAAAATTTCATCTCATATCATATTATTTAAAGAGTCGTTTGACACTGACAAACTATGTCTCGAAACTGGGGTGCTTCCTATCTAAACAGCTCTTGTTCTATTTTACCTTTCTTGGTAGATTTTTAGGAGGGTATGCAATTAGTTTTCATTGTGATTTCGCTGAATACAATATTATCTCTCTCTCGTATGACATATGCATGGAGATATCTGTTAATCTTATACTCCAATCACTCTTATGTATTCGACTTGTGCAGCTGTTTCAGGCCCAAGGAGGCGAAATTGATATTTGCAAATAATGGCAAAGAGTCGTGTGAATGAACGTTACATTTCCAAAACGAAACACACCTTTTATATTGACTATGTTGAGAGAAGTATAAACGTATACCATATAGTGGGGAAAAATCGGAGGCGAAGAAGCAATTTGATCACTTAATTATAATTAATTATACTGGAGGGGGGAGCTGCCAAGAAAACACTATTCTTACCTTGATTTATAGAAACAAAATATTATATCCATTTTATAATTTCGAAACAAATTGTCTTCATGTGAAAGAAAGACTATCTTGGCTCGAAATGAAACCCCTCCCCCAACAACCCCCTGAAAATTAAAGCAGTCAGTCCCTAAAAGAAGAAATATTTATTTTTTAAAAAAATGTAATATCACTGAAGAACATTCGTTTATCTGAAAATTTGAGCCGGAGTCATTTTCACAGATTTCTTTCTATGATATGTATCTGTATCTGTTAATCAGTATGTTGTTCGTGATATTAAAGCATAAGAGTTGGAAGTACTACATATATTCGTGCGCTATAGGTTATATTTTAATTCAAATTTGCTCTTTGGTACTGGTAATTATGCACACATTTCATAGAACATCAAGGCAGAATTATTTTTACAAGCTAGGCTATTTGGATATCGAAAACTGCTGACCTGTCTCCTTTCTGTTTATAACAATG
>JAECUM010066270.1:0-16726 GCA_016617855.1 Megalonaias nervosa | reverse complement strand
AAAATTTCAATAGTTTATTTATGTACTGTGGCTATGATAAGTCATTGAATGAGAACACCAGTTTAAAGAGGCCATATAATTCTATTCCAAACAATTGATTTTTACCTGTATTAAGACACACGAAACGCTTACCTTCAGATACCTGATTTAATGGGCTCTGTTTGTGTCTCCTTATGGTAGGTTTCACTGCATTTATTTATTTATTTATTTATTTATTATTAGAATACAAAAGCGACAACAGCAAAAGAAGAAAAAAGCAACACCGTCTCATATTTGATCGTCGAAATAAGAACCCGCCCATTTTTTGACGTTAAGAACCGACTCTTTCTTTAACGTTGAAAAACGAACTAGCTTTTTTAACTTTTGAAAATGGAGCCCCATAATAATTGTTTCCATTGTTTGTTTCAATGTACTTTTTGTTTGGATAATTAACGGAGTAGTCAATAATTGTTTTCCTAAAATGCAATTTTTAAATCTTTAAAAATTTTCAGTAAAATTTTCATGAACGAGTTCATGAATTGATGACTTGCATTGACTAAACTGACTAAATTAACCTCTTGTAATTATACCGGAAAACAAGTTAAACAAGTGAAAATGCTCCAAAACTCGCAAAAGAACTGTAAATAATACGTTTGATTATTATGCAAAAGATCCACATGGTTTTCCCGTTCGTTTTCTCCTGTATTGTCTAACATTAGTGAACTTTTTTTTCACCCTGGAAGGCAGTATTGTCCCAAGGGAACCGAAGACGCCTGTGAGCTATTATTATCAGATTTTCTCGAGCGTCCGTCCGTCAAAAATTTCTCCCAATGACATCCTCTGCATCTACTTAGCAGATATTCACATGATGTTGATCAGAAATCCAGAAATGTCACCATGACAAGAAAATAGAAGAATCTTTGAAAAATACCCATAAAGCACTGACAGGATTTTGTTTAGAACTGGTGTGATGTAATGAAGAAAATTCAAATGGTGTCCCAAGGTTCACATTTGGCTCAGTTCTGGCTTTCACATGTTTGCACAATGTTACGTAATGAACACTTTGAAATCTGTTTTGTTCTGAACTTAACAAATCCATAGAGTTGATATTTTATATGTAGTTCAAATGTAGCTCCCCGGGGCATATTTGGTTCCGCTCCAGGGGCACATCCTTTCCTTAGAATTATATATAGACAATGCTGAAAAAATGTTCGCTGAAATCCATAAGTTTAATACTTCACACGTGGCTTGGTATTATCATACTTTACAACGTTTGTTAAAAAGCTGCCTATTCTGTCAGGAAAGGTGTCCACTTCTCAGGGATCATAAAATTCCTGTACTGTTCAATAACAACAAATTTTAAATTCTTTTTTTGCTCTGTAAATACGAATGAGGTATTTTGATAGGTTCTATGTTGCTTCTTATAATCACGCCTAAAAATTAATTTTTATACGGTGGTCCTCAGCTCTTAAATATATCTCCCCTCCCCAACTCTTCTCCACATCGTAGTTTTAAAAACTCCGGATCACATGTTTGACATTACAAGATACATGCACATAAAGTGACATTGAAGATATCCAACATGTTTCTTAATTATAAGAAGGTGGATGTACATTGTCGTTTTACACCTTTGACAAACTGATATGCAAGTGTTACAGACTAACCTCCCAAAGCTCTGAATCATGGGAATGTTAGAATTACACAACCTAAACTGCTTGTCATTCTCTTTTCTTGCTGGAAACCTATACATACTGATGTTTACACATTATCTTACTAAATGGATCGATGCTGCCGTAATCCCAGGCAAGAATGCGCAAAACGAGGTAAATTGCCTTTTAACTAGATACCTTTGTAACCACAGGACACCGGAGGTATTAACTACAGACCAAGGGAGAGAATTATGCAATGAAGTTAACCATTTTTCGGGGGGGGGGGGGCAGCAAACTGAGTATAGAGCACCTGACTGCATCCCCTTATCACCCCTAAAAGGGGTTTGACAGAAAGATTTAATCGCACGTATTGTTCCATGCTGACCCGTTTCGTTAACGAAAGTAGCAGTGACTGGGATGCAAAGCTTTCCCATCTTTTATTTGTTTACAGACTGCTGATCATAACTCTACGAAAAAGATCTTTCTGCTCTTGTGTATGGAAGAAAGATGAGGTTAGCGGTCGAGCTCGATATTCCACAGTTAGAAGGGTAGCGCCTTTTACCACTCAGTCATACCTTATGTTAGTCAGAGGCATGTCATAAATTTCATGATCCCCTTCCCCTTCCTCCCCATCTCCCAAAAGAAGAACAAACAGCCCCACAAAATAACCACACACATAAACAAGAGAGTATTCCAAACAATAGAATCAAGCTCGATAAATACATAAATCAGTGAATCCATGTCTGATCGTGAGAAACGGGGTACAGAGATGGAAATAATGGCGTTAAGCAGAAATTTATCTTTCTTGTGAACATCGGGAAACTACGGCAAAACCAATTTCACCGGGCTTACTTATTCTCCTATACGTACAAATAAGTCGCTATCGCATACCAGGATGTATAATCAAAACCTCAATGAATAGTATGAAATGGCGAGGACACCAGCTAGGCAGGCGACAATAGACCTAGCTTCAAATGCAACCCATACATAGGTACTAGAAACCACCCGCCCCGAAATTACTGAAAGCGCTTTGAATGCGGCACCTTTGGATAACTGCGAAGATGAAGGCATTCAACAATCGTCAAACAGAGATCAATGCGACACCAAAGAATTGAAAGAAGTCCATTATGACATTAAAAGGATTGAAAAGTATGCAAAAGAAATTAAACTGAATGTTTACCCTTCATTGTGTGACGAAAATAATTTTGCTGAAACATCTCCTTCCAAAATCGAAATATGCCTGACAGGTCCAATAACCACTTCAGTGATTGTACTACTTACGGATTTCATTTTCTTTCTTCTTATATTTCGGTTTTAAAACGAAACTCAGTCAGGTATGGTCGTTAAAAATACCATTGGCATGGAATTAAAAAATTATAAATATTTGATCAATAGGCCTTTTTAACATGTTTTCCTCTTAGAAAGCTCTTCAAAGCTCTCCATAAATATGTTTATGAGTTCTGAATATGTATAAGAGAATCAAACAATTCTTCTATAGACCTGTTTAAGAAAGAAGGAAGGAGAGATATTTCTAGATTTCTTATGTACGCTATGACAAGAGTACCTGCTAAAAACTCAGGACATATTGGTCTAATCCACACTGAATGAATGCGAAAAGGAAGGAGCGACTGAGTGAAGAGTTTTTACATTTCATCAGCAAATATTTTAGGACGTTTTGGGACAGATATCTCAGAATTCAATGAAACGATTAATGACTTATTTTTTCTTCGGACATGGCGATGATGAGAATGGAAGCCACACCCAGAAGTGTCTGATCTGGTGATGTTGATGGCCTTTAACGCTCTGTCAACACCAGGGGACCTTTGAACCGATTGACCTCGACAAGGAATGAGAAGGTTCATGATGGTCCTTCAGACATGTCGTTGGAAGGGCCATTTTTGAGAACACCTGGTGCTCACAGTGCAAACACATGCCACTTTCCTGGGTGATAATTTTGTAAAACATTATGTACTTAATAGTTTGATGCAATTTAAAATAGTTGTCATCCAATCAGTTTTTGAGATATTCTACTTGCCTTGAACCAACGTGTCAACTGCTATAAGTAGCAAGCACTGCTTCCTAGCCTACTGTTGGTATTTCACAGTGACTACATGTGGTGTACATGCCTAACATTAGTTTCAAGAACAACAGAAGCCGGAAAGACCAAATACACAAATATGTCCATATCTTTAATTATTACACTATAATAGCTCAAAAAGTCACACCATCACATGTCACCCGAATGTCTCAGTTTGGGTCACGTGATACCGCCTGGGTACATATACGTGACAACTGTGACTGCAATAGTGGTGTGTTATGAAGCGGTATTGTGTGAAGACGTCCCTTGCAAGTGAAGTAGTATAACCAGCCGCCGCGGCAAGCACATATGGTCGTAGTTCACCGGACAGGAAAGGGCCATGCCGGGGAGTTTAAAAAGTGTGTGGACAAGGTCTTTCGCCGACAAGGATACAGGCGCTACAAGGCTCGTCAAAGAAACTCAGAAATCTTGCAACAATACACATTTTAACTGAAGATATCTCTTCTCTCATCATTTTGTACTGTTCGTCTCTCTCTCTCTCTGTTGATCTTGATCAAGTAACGACGTGCGACCACGCCCTTGATGACGACACAGTCAGCGACATAGTCGAAGATTCTGCGACTCACTCGGTGACCCAGTCGGCGACTCTGCGACCAAGTGAGCAACACAGTCGACGACTTTGCGACCCAGTCGGCGATTCAGCGACAAAGTCTGCGACCCAGTCAGCAAATCTGCGACACAGTCGGCGACTCAGCAACCAAGTCAGCGACACAGTCGACGACTCTACGACTCAGTCGGCGACTATGCGACCAAGTCCGCGACAAGTCAGCGATACAGACGACGATTCTGCGACCCAGTCAACGACTCTGCCACCTAGTCGGCGACTCTGCAATTCAGTCAGCGAAAACAATCGACGACTCTGCGACCCAGTCGGCGACTCTGCGACCAAGTCTGCGACATAGTCGACGACTCAGCAATCCAGTCGACGACTCAGCAACTCAGTCGATGACACAGACCAAATACAAAGACCTATCCTAAATACCCCAAGATAGCGAGACACGGGGTAGTGTAGCCGAGGCAGTTTCACTTATAAATTGGTGGGCAGCGGTGGGATTGGTCCTGGAATAAAAGACATCATCAATATGGCCTTCGGAGAGTCAACATTCAAACACTCGATGCTTTCTCCTGAAACGGAAGTAAAGACAGGAATTCCTTTCGAAGATGAGTTTGTGCGTTGAACGAAGGAGGACAGGGGTTTCGTCGAGAGAAAGAATCGACTCCAGACGACAGATTCACTTTAGTGGACAGGCAATGTCGACACCCTCTGAGTTGCCGAAGATCAGGAAGATAGCTGATACCACATCCACAAGGGATGCAGTACGGCAGCGTTTACAGGCAGATCGAGGTCTGCAAGCAAGGGAGCCGTTTCAGAAGGAAGCGGTGAGGGGACTGATCTTCCGTGGAGAACTTTGATGTCGTACGACGGAACGACACTCTAGATGGATTTCATCGTTCACTTCGAGATGTGCTTAACCCTAAATTCTTGGACAGAAGAAGAAAAGAGACTGTATTTAGGTGTTGCACTTAGAGGTCAAGCACAACAATTGTTGGCAGTACCCGAGAAGAAGTCTTATGCTGAATTGGTTGATGCTCTGAAATAGAGATTCGCACCACAGAACCAGACCGAGTTATACCGAGTTAAGCTAAGGAGTAGAGTTCGCAAGAGCGGAGTAGCGTTTCCAGAGCTTGCGCAGGCTATATGGCGGCTTGCGAGTTTAACAAATCAAGAGGAGAGTTTTCATTTGGTCGACACGCTCGCTAAAGAACAATTCATTGATGACCTAGACGATTCTGACATGAGCTTACAGGTACAACAGGCGAGACCAGCTACGATTAAAGATGCGGTACTGATAACTGTCGAGTTAGTGGCGTTTGCAAGAGCTGAGCTACAACCACATGGAGGGAAAAGGCATGTCCTAGGCGTGTCGGCACAGGACAAGGGCCAGAGATCAGAGAACTGAGAGAGCAAATGATGGAGCTGACGAGATTGGTCGCTAAACTTAGGACTGAAGCAATGAGTACCAAGCAATCGAGACAAGTCCCAGAACGACATAGAAACAAAAAAATAAAAAAAAAAAAAAAATGACAAACTTTTTTGTTATGGGTGTGGCAAGCTGGGACATTTCAAGAAAGATTGCCCTGCTAAGAAGTCGAGTAACAATAGTTCACAACCAACTCCACAGTCAATGGGTCGCATGGGATACGACAAGAACGAAAGGCAAGGACGCAAGATAAACAAAGGAACTTATCGACTTGGAAACCGATCGTTGGATGTTATGTCGGGTTGTTTGTAGCAGGCTCCACTGAAGGGGCTGGCGTCAATCTCTTGATTGATACGAGTACTACCATAACTATCCTATCTAGAGAAGTCTATCGGATAATGGAACCGGATAAAAGGCCTAGCCTGATTCCTGTGGGAGGAAAAGTCAGTCTCACAGACGGTAGACCTATGTCAGTCGACGGGAAGTGACATTTCGAAATAAGCCTATGTGGGGTTCGTCGACGACATAAAATAACTTTGTCCAGGAAAGTTACTGTAGATCTTACTTGATTCTCTTTGAAGCTACATGACAGTTAGGAACCAACAGTACTCACGGCATTTCTTACAATATTTATGTACGAGGATATTCTTTGTAAATTCTGATTCCTCTCTAAATGAAGGCAGCGACAAGGGACATTTCCGCCCTATAAAATCAGGCCAACTCCGCGTGAAAATTCGGTTTATTTTGGCTCTGGTGTGATTAATCTAATGATACTCTGGAAATCAACAGTCTGAGCGTCGTGATTATAAGCTATCAAAACATAGTATACATTTCCATGGAGAGAGGTGACGATGCGTTTTCTCTCTAGAATAGCGGTTACAGCCACTAAATGGAGAAGATGACGGAGATTGTCATGATGTCACGATGGCCAGAACAAGAACAAGAAGGAGGGTCTTGTCTTGTTTCGATTAAATAAACTACACCCATGACCAGAACATTGTTATGGTCGTCAAATCAATCATAGTAGTTACATGCAACACGACAAATGTTTGACTATGAGTCAAGAAGAAATGTTTGAAGAGTATCTGGAGAAGCAAGATACGCATCTCAGAAAAAAATATTTTCAAAGAGTGGTATAAAGACTTGAGTGACCATCGCTTAACTGCATTGATTTCCTTGTTGACGAAACGTATCAAACCTCTCTTGTAGCAGAGAACTCAGACTTCCTATTAATCGACTTACTTGCTAGATTATTTTAAAGAAAAAGGTCAAGTGTGAACTCATTACGCTGTATCCACTCAGTTAAATATTTGTTTTAGACAAAAAATGAATACCTATGAACTCCATTACCTTTAGACTCACGATTCATATACATACTCTTGGAATCCAGTGGTGTGTGGTAAAGATGAACTGTCGCATCGAAAACCTAAAGATCTTCGAGCTTATGTCATTAACACAGACCACAGGCATTGCACAGGAACCCATTCTGTGGCTGTTTGGTTTCCCAACGACCACATCATGGATTATTTTTATTCCTATGGATTACCTGCTCAGAAACACGATATCATCAACTTGATCAGAAGAAACGCTCTAACCGCTTAGTTCAAAATTGTGAGATTAAAACGATCGGATTCGAGAGTGTGTGGACAATATTGTATATATTTTCTTCATCACACAGTCTAGAGTTTACATTTGAATACTTACGGGCTTGTTTTTGAGGTGATAGCTCTAGAAACGACGACAAAAGTAGAAACGTGGTTTTGTAAACATTATGGGTATTTATTTTCTTTAGTTAGAAATGTAGTGTGCATCGATGGCAAGATGACACTATACTAGACACTAAGTATAGTTGTACTCCACAACGTTGTCAACTTTGTACATAACTTCAAATGTAACATTGATCAGTTGAACATGCAGAGAATGGGCTAGCCCTAATTTCCCCACATCACTTATTCGTGATGAAGTTTGCAGGAATTATGTTGATGATTTGTTTTTGTTTATTTTAAAACCCTTGTGACACGCATGCTCTGTCACGTTCTCTCTGTCGCTCTATGAAGTGATTAAAAGAGGATATCTCTTGCATGTCTGCATCCTGAATCTGAGTAATTGTTTCCTTCATATCAGTTCTCTAGCACTTAAGGTGATGCTTTCTCTGATTTTGCTAGCCATCGTGGACCAAACTACATCTGAAGACAATAAACCAGGCAGTGCAAGTGGGAAGTTAAGCCAGGCCATGTATTTGTTAGATCGAGTAGGGTACGTCCTGAGCTAAGTAAAAGAGTTACAGGTCTACCCTTGTACGCGTTAGTTAAAGAGGGAAATGGCAACTTTCAGAACAGCTAAGCAGTTGATCAGAGAACTGATGGACGAGGAAGAGAAAAAGACAAAGAAAAGTTGGGCCGAGAAGAAAAGGTAGAGGGAGAAAAGGAAACAAAAGGAATTTTAAGTCGTCATCACTGAAAATTGGGAACTTGAGGCAAATGAGTTTCATTCTCACTTTCTCTTCTATACCGCGACATAGCCGCTGTCTAGCTAGGTCAGTGGGGGTATTGTCATCCTATGTATCGATAAGATCAACTATCCAGGATTACAACCATAGTCCCTTTTAAAGACATCTTAATTCGCATAGAAAAGAGATACTACACAAGCATTAATTATCTGTGTTTTATGTTTGTTTATATCTATGTCTATTCACAACTAAAAACTTAAACCCCCTCCCAGTGTGATAGTATGATTTTGTATGTGCAAATATTCATATCTTCCTGTGTGTGATAGTATTTTTGTGCGTATGTGTGCATATTATGTGTTAACTCTCCTACTCTATTGTGTATAATTTCAATCCTCTTCTTTAACATCCTAACATTTTCATTGCTTTGCAAGCGTGGGTATTTGTTACTACAACGACGTGTTGGATAGTAAGTTTAAGGTAATGAATAGTACATCACTAGGTATTGGTCAATCCAACGGCAAATTGGATAATAAGTGCAGGGTGTTGGATAGTAGAACGGTTGATGTAATCGTTCCAATGGCAAACGGTTTACTGTTTTTGTTGGATAGTAAGTGTAAATTGTCACTTTTTCACGAAAAAAGCATTTTGACATGTCCATAAATAGTTTTCTCGATGAAAAGGTTACTCCTTTCACGTAAGAGACGTAAGAGAAACTTATCTGGTGTGAATCAAAATAAAATTGTTCACGAAGAATATAACAGCCTTCGCAAAAAATTTACTCTTACTTGTCGATTCAATTTTTCCATGACAACAAGTAATAATATTCATGATCATATGTATAAAAAAGACCAATCTTAAAGAAAATTCGTTATTTTTAAAATGTTCCACCAGAGTAGACATTATTTTTATTGAAAGAGTGAATACTTCTTCGTTATTATTTTAAACAAATGTATTACCTGAATAAATATTCCTCAGCAGAACAATTTCTTTATAAAAAATAATAATTCACGAGAAAGGCTCTGTTTTACAAAATGACATCTGTTTACTGATGAGTGGCTATTTATACTAATAATATGGTTTGAATGAATATATATATATATATATATATATATATATATATATATATATATATATATATATATATATATATATATATATATATATTGAGAGAGAGAGAGAGAGAGAGAGAGAGAGAGAGAGAGAGAGAATCTACATATGTTAAAATAAATGTAAATTGATGTAAGTTATTTATATAGTACGAAGCATAATTCACGGTAACCCTGATACTATACAGCATGCCGCAAAGACAAGATTACCGCTCCTATGTAGGGAGCCAACTACTTCTGCAAACTCAAACGAGTTGATACAAGATGGAGAGTACCCAGGGTGCACTTGGGGTCTCACGGCGAATTTATTTATATGACAGATTAATAGCCTATTTATGCTGTAGATATACTTAGCTGTGTCAAGGTTAGAACACTTGCTCCAGGGTGAAGTTGGGTAGCGTTGATTACGTATATACTTGTATTGGCAAAATACTGCTCGACTCACCTGAGTATGCTTAGAATGGATTTAAAAATTACATCTTTACTGGATGCGGGAAGTGAGTTAAAGCAAAACTGTACACGATGTACACTCTTCAAGACGGCTCATTTCTCTTCGGCGCAATTTTAAGTGCACCAGCCCTTGATTTGTAGGAAAGACTATTATCCTTGAAGCAGAATTTTAAAAAAAGTTTTCGAAAATTCCTTTGGCCGGTTACAGACTTCATATCTTTGGGAGGATATATTTCAGCAACTTCTTTGTCATCATTCCTATTCAAGATCATTAAACAAATATAGAAATTATTCGAAACACGTGCCTTTTGCTAACATCGACTACAAGGGTTTTCATCGTCCCTAATAGGATCGTTCACCGAATTTTAGAACACGGCTATGTACTGTTTATTTGATTTGTCAACAGTGGTAGAATTACGATTGTTTGGCTGGCCATTCAACTGAGAAAGAAACTGACCGGAGAGAAATAAAATTAGCCTTACTTTTCTTGAAGATAACTCTACTATAAAAACTGCAAGCATTTTCAATTTTCACAGATACAATAGTTTAATGATTTACAAGTCTGGCAGCTACGCTTCTAGGAACACCAACTGTCCTGAGACAAAACTCAGTGAAGGGGATGGAAACAAACTTTTTGGTCATCACTCATTGTGACAAATATATTTTAAGCTCTGAGTTATTGGAAAAGAATCTAATAGAGCCATTATGTTAGGTTTTTTAAAATTCTTGAAGTAAAGTAAAAATTAAAATAAATAGTCCGGTCCCGGTTCGAAAGAAAATCCCAGCGCTCACTCCTACCCTTGCATACAATTAAATTTAATTGTTCTGTCCCTAACAGGTAACGGGCAGAGGACCAGCGCTAAATTGCGACTGCCCCCTCCCGCATAATCAGATTTCGGCAAGTACCGTCAACTAATATAGCCTTTCTGAGCGAAAGTGGTCCAAATGAACTAAGATTAAATTTCGTACTCCCGTGAGCTGTCTTTTGGGTTCAGGACCAGGCTGCATTTGATAGTTACATACAAATTTGTTCCATGAAACAATCATGAAAGCTACAAAAATTCGATGGCTCGCCATCGCATATCCCGCGCCGAGTGTATGTCAAAAGACAAAGACTAAAAATGATGATGTATCTTAACTAAACTTTTCGCGATCATTAAGCGTACATATTGCTAAAGGATGAAAATTTCAATAGTTTTTTATGATGTCTATGATAAGCATTAGAGCGTCTGATTGAATTGGAACGTTTTACTGAAATATGCATTATTTATTTATTTTTTATTTATTATTAGAATGAACATCAACTATGATGTTTTTTATAATTTATATAACCCTTTTTGTTTGATAATTGTTTATTGTTCCTAAAATGATGCTAGTTTTATTTGATGTGTTTAAACCATAATTATGACGAAAATCTCCAAAACTCTTACTTTGAGGAATTCCTGTATTGCTAAGTAACTCTTATTTACTGTAGATTAGTTTTCTCGATGATATTAGGAATTCCGTTTTATTATTATATTCACATGGGAAACCTTGACAATGTTGACTGATTTTGTTAGAAATGAAGTCGCGAACTTTTCCCAATGTTACATGTGAAATGTAACCAAATTTATTGTCCCTATATCCAAGCAACATCAAGTTTATATCATACTTTAACTGCAAAAACTTTTTGTTGTTCTGATAAAATTCCTGATCAATAACAAATTCTTTTTTTGTCTGATACGAGTAAATTCTATGTTGCTTCTTATAACACGCCTAAAAATTAATTTTTATACGGTGGTCCTCAGCTCTTAAATATATCTCCCCTCCCCAACTCTTCTCCACATCGTAGTTTTAAAAACTCCGGATCACATGTTTGACATTACAAGATACATGCACATAAAGTGACATTGAAGATATCCAACATGTTTCTTAATTATAAGAAGGTGGATGTACATTGTCGTTTTACACCTTTGACAAACTGATATGCAAGTGTTACAGACTAACCTCCCAAAGCTCTGAATCATGGGAATGTTAGAATTACACAACCTAAACTGCTTGTCATTCTCTTTTCTTGCTGGAAACCTATACATACTGATGTTTACACATTATCTTACTAAATGGATCGATGCTGCCGTAATCCCAGGCAAGAATGGCAAAACGAGGTAAATTGCCTTTTAACTAGATACCTTTGTAACCACAGGACACCGGAGGTATTAACTACGACAAGGGAGAGAATTATGCAATGAAGTTAACCATTTTTCGGGGGGGGGGGGGCAGCAAACTGAGTATAGAGCACCTGACTGCATCCCCTTATCACCCCTAAAAGGGGTTTGACAGAAAGATTTAATCGCACGTATTGTTCCATGCTGACCCGTTTCGTTAACGAAAGTAGCAGTGACTGGGATGCAAAACTTTCCCATCTTTTATTTGTTTACAGACTGCTGATCATAACTCTACGAAAAAGATCTTTCTGCTCTTGTGTATGGAAGAAAGATGAGGTTAGCGGTCGAGCTCGATATTCCACAGTTAGAAGGGTAGCGCCTTTTACCACTCAGTCATACCTTATGTTAGTCAGAGGCATGTCATAAATTTCATGATCCCCCTCCCCTTCCTCCCCATCTCCCAAAAGAAGAACAAACAGCCCCACAAAATAACCACACACATAAACAAGAGAGTATTCCAAACAATAGAATCAAGCTCGATAAATACATAAATCAGTGAATCCATGTCTGATCGTGAGAAACGGGGTACAGAGATGGAAATAATGGCGTTAAGCAGAAATTTATCTTTCTTGTGAACATCGGGAAACTACGGCAAAACCAATTTCACCGGGCTTACTTATTCTCCTATACGTACAAATAAGTCGCTATCGCATACCAGGATGTATAATCAAAACCTCAATGAATAGTATGAAATGGCGAGGGCACCAGCTAGGCAGGCGACAATAGACCTAGCTTCAAATGCAACCCATACATAGGTACTAGAAACCACCCGCCCCGAAATTACTGAAAGCGCTTTGAACGCGGCACCTTTGGATAACTGCGAAGATGAAGGCATTCAACAATCGTCAAACAGAGATCAATGCGACACCAAAGAATTGAAAGAAGTCCATTATGACATTAAAAGGATTGAAAAGTATGCAAAAGAAATTAAACTGAATGTTTACCCTTCATTGTGTGACGAAAATAATTTTGCTGAAACATCTCCTTCCAAAATCGAAATATGCCTGACAGGTCCAATAACCACTTCAGTGATTGTACTACTTACGGATTTCATTTTCTTTCTTCTTATATTTCGGTTTTAAAACGAAACTCAGTCAGGTATGGTCGTTAAAAATACCATTGGCATGGAATTAAAAAATTATAAATATTTGATCAATAGGCCTTTTTAACATGTTTTCCTCTTAGAAAGCTCTTCAAAGCTCTCCATAAATATGTTTATGAGTTCTGAATATGTATAAGAGAATCAAACAATTCTTCTATAGACCTGTTTAAGAAAGAAGGAAGGAGAGATATTTCTAGATTTCTTATGTACGCTATGACAAGAGTACCTGCTAAAAACTCAGGACATATTGGTCTAATCCACACTGAATGAATGCGAAAAGGAAGGAGCGACTGAGTGAAGAGTTTTTACATTTCATCAGCAAATATTTTAGGACGTTTTGGGACAGAGTATCTCAGAATTCAATGAAACGATTAATGACTTATTTTTTCTTCGGACATGGCGATGATGAGAATGGAAGCCACACCCAGAAGTGTCTGATCTGGTGATGTTGATGGCCTTTAACGCTCTGTCAACACCAGGGGACCTTTGAACCGATTGACCTCGACAAGGAATGAGAAGGTTCATGATGGTCCTTCAGACATGTCGTTGGAAGGGCCATTTTTGAGAACACCTGGTGCTCACAGTGCAAACACATGCCACTTTCCTGGGTGATAATTTTGTAAAACATTATGTACTTAATAGTTTGATGCAATTTAAAATAGTTGTCATCCAATCAGTTTTTGAGATATTCTACTTGCCTTGAACCAACGTGTCAACTGCTATAAGTAGCAAGCACTGCTTCCTAGCCTACTGTTGGTATTTCACAGTGACTACATGTGGTGTACATGCCTAACATTAGTTTCAAGAACAACAGAAGCCGGAAAGACCAAATACACAAATATGTCCATATCTTTAATTATTACACTATAATAGCTCAAAAAGTCACACCATCACATGTCACCCGAATGTCTCAGTTTGGGTCACGTGATACCGCCTGGGTACATATACGTGACAACTGTGACTGCAATAGTGGTGTGTTATGAAGCGGTATTGTGTGAAGACGTCCCTTGCAAGTGAAGTAGTATAACCAGCCGCCGCGGCAAGCACATATGGTCGTAGTTCACCGGACAGGAAAGGGCCATGCCGGGGAGTTTAAAAAGTGTGTGGACAAGGTCTTTCGCCGACAAGGATACAGGCGCTACAAGGCTCGTCAAAGAAACTCAGAAATCTTGCAACAATACACATTTTAACTGAAGATATC
Source organism: Megalonaias nervosa (assembly GCA_016617855.1). NCBI lineage: Eukaryota > Metazoa > Mollusca > Bivalvia > Unionida > Unionidae > Megalonaias > Megalonaias nervosa. The sequence continues at coordinate 2,506 of JAECUM010066270.1, read as the reverse complement.
TCTTCTCTCATCATTTTGTACTGTTCGTCTCTCTCTCTCTCTGTTGATCTTGATCAAGTAACGACGTGCGACCACGCCCTTGATGACGACACAGTCAGCGACATAGTCGAAGATTCTGCGACTCACTCGGTGACCCAGTCGGCGACTCTGCGACCAAGTGAGCAACACAGTCGACGACTTTGCGACCCAGTCGGCGATTCAGCGACAAAGTCTGCGACCCAGTCAGCAAATCTGCGACACAGTCGGCGACTCAGCAACCAAGTCAGCGACACAGTCGACGACTCTACGACTCAGTCGGCGACTATGCGACCAAGTCAGCTAAAGGCAGCAAAGGACAAACGATATACAGTTTTTCACCAGATGTTCCGCCTGGTTATCTTATGCAAATTATTCCGCGTCATATTATTTATTATCCGCTAAATGTTGAAAATCAAATAACAGAAGTAAATATGCATTTGACAGATCAGTCTGGAAGACAGTTAGATTTTAATAATGAAATTGTTACTTATTACCTGCACTTGCGCGAGCAATAGTAAACATATTTTGTAAGAAGAGCTATAAGATTTGACAACAAAATTATACAACCTCAGATATAATGAAACAGAAAAAAGTTTATAGAAGAAAAATAGTAGGAGGATTTTGGGAAATATATTTGCTAAAATTATAAAAAATATTCCAGGAATAGCTCATAAAGTTGCACCAATTGCACTTGACGCATCAAAAGCTTTTGTAACTGGAGCTGCATCTGCTGCTGGAACTGCCGTGGGGCAAAAAATAGCTGATAAAATGAAAGGCGATCCACAACGTGGTATACCGACAATCAAACAAGCTATTTCAGAAATCGCACCAACAAAAGAAACCCAACGCGTAATGATAACAACGACAAAAAAACTTTTATCACCACGAGGAGAACAAATTATACAAAAATTAATATCTAAAGTAATAGCGCCGCAATAACTTCCCTATCATTGATGACAAAATTTTGTATAACCTAATAAATAAAAAAATATCTGTAACAAAATTATCTCGATTTAGCAGAAATTTATGACACAGACGACACAGCAACAGAATTCGAATATGTTGAATATCTTGATGAAAATTCTAACGAACCTAATAAGGCTGGCCAAAGAACATTTAATACTCGAGACGAGGACGTATTTTTACTTCCTCACAAAGCAATGTTGGAAGTTCATGGCCGGATTATGACAGTGGCTGTTCCACCTGCCGCAATTGCAGCTGGAACAGAAGTAGCTCTTATAAATGACGGTTGGTGTTTATTTAAAAGTGCTAAATGTCAGCTGGTCAATCAAACTGTCGAAGATATTTCGAATCACTTACAAGTTGCAAGTACAATCTTAAATATTATTTCATTTTCCGACGATTACTCCAGATCAACTGTAACTAATATGATGTGGTTTAAAGATACTGGAATTGCTATAGCGGGATCTGAAGAATTTATTCAAAAAGGTGTTTTGATACACGGAGCTGATGCTGCTGCAGATTTTCTAATTGTAAGAAATTTTCTTATTGCTAATGCAGCCGCGTTAGGTATAGCCGCACCAGCTGCAGCCGCTAATCAAGACGCTACAAGAGTCTCACTTACTGCTGCTTGTAATAATCTTGGTATAGAGCAGCACCAGCTGCAGCTGCAGACGGCGTTGCAATGTTGGATTTAGCTATTAACACAATTGAATTTCGACATAGACTTTACAATGAGGGTTATGCTAAGAGAAAGGCACTTGCAGCAGGATCACGTCAAATTACAATGATGCTGCCACTAAGTACAATATTTGGCTTTTGCAGGGATTATAATAAGGTATTTCGTGGAGTTAAACATACGCTTATTTTAGATCGATCAGATCAAAATTATTGTTTATTTCGACGTGGCGGGGTTGATGTACAATTTGTCATAATGTCATAAACAAACTTGCGCTGTGGATGCCAAGAATAACTCCGTCTATCACTAAAATGGCGAAATTAAATAATATGCTGGAAAAACACACAAACAGAATTTATTTTCAGCAACATAGAATATATCAAACAGCAGTTCCGAATACCACCGACTACACATGGCGAGTTACAACGACACAAAGTGAACAAAGACCACGGCACTTATTTGTTGTATTTCAGCAACAAGCTCGACGTAACAACCAACAACAAAATAATGCGATATTTGATAGCGCTGATGTTAGACGAATATATGCTAGGATAAATTCAAAGTAATATCCAGAGCGGGCGATAGAATGTAATTTTGCAGATGAGGTTAATAAAAATTTTACTAGACCGTACATGTATTTACTCGACTCAATGCAATATTATCAAGATGTTGGAGATGGATCTCAGGTATCAGTAGAGGAATTTCGTACACTTTATCCGACATTTTATTTTGATGTTAGTAAACATAGCGAGCGAGCTGTAGACAGCACAGCTGATACTGAAATTACTTGGACACTAGGAGCAGCTCCAGCAGCGCAGTTAAACTGTGTGCGTTAGTAATAAGCGATAA
>JAECUM010066269.1:0-16922 GCA_016617855.1 Megalonaias nervosa | reverse complement strand
ATATCTCCCTTAATTTATCAGAAACTTCTGATAATGATCAGATCAATGAAACTTGGTTTTCTAACTGAACAAATTTGTTAGATGCTCAGTAATCATGGAAAAAACTTGAGCAAAATTTTCAATAATATCCAAAGATCGCATCAGTTGCTTTATACTGATAGGCACTGCCAATTCAGAGATAGCCTTGACCTTAACTTCTACAGGTTTGACTTTACCGCGTCCAACAATATGTATAAAATTGTACAACAAGCACAGCAATACCCACATTTACCTAACTTACTTTTCAGATTTGCATCAATGAGTTGATCAGAGAATTTACAAATAGTTTCCAAATGATCTTTGCAGTTGATGGCGTCATCAATGTAAGCGTCAAAATTATCTAAACCAGATGTTATCATGTTCATTAAACGCTAGAATTTTGACAGAGAATTTTTCATACCAAACGACATCACTGTATATTGACAAAGTCCATCTGCTGTTGTACATGCCGAAATTCTACTGTTTTTACCCAAGTGGCATTTGCCAGAATCCATTCTAAGCATCAAATCTGGTGACATATTTTGCATTTCCATTTTTATTTTCAATCCAATAATCGATTCCTGGCTTTGAAAATGAGTTTTTATCCGCTATACTAAGAAGTTCCTGTTGCAATGACTTGATAGCTCGCTAACCACTCGTCACCAGATAATACCTCGGGTGGTCTCTATTTCTTCATAGGGACCCTGTTGTTCACAAAATAACAAATAAATACTTGTTTTGGCTTCATTTTCGCTAATAGACAGTTGAAACAAAATGGGCTATCTCAAGATTTGTTCTCTTTCGACCACGAGTGATTGTGGTTTCTTAAATAGAACAAGTATTAGAAATAGTATCAATGTAACAAATACCTCTTGATTGATCAATACCAGATTTAAACTTGACGTCATCAAAAGCCTTAAAATTAAATGTGTCAGCTAATGGAATAATGTCCTGAACAACATCATTCTCAATAGCTCATTTTGCATAGCTCTAGTGACTGCGCAAACAGGGTATAAATCAGGTATTTTATTTTCAATAGGATCAACTTTTTACCCAAACAAGGCTTGTTAGTTACAAGTTTATTAACCAAAAAGTTATACCCAGCTAGGTTATTGCCTAGTAATAAATGGATAACATACGTCGATGAACAAGGTTCCGACTGCCACCGCAGGTCCTGACACTAAATCAAATTTAAACAATGGAGAGCAACATTAATAAAGCCGCATTCTACTCGCTGAATAAGAAGACTTTCACTAAAAGAAGACTTCTCAGATAAAGGCAAAGTAACTGTAATCAAAGACCCTGAGAAGCTCCTGCGTCCCTTGATATTATAATAGGGATATGCTTAGCAGATTCACCATTATGTGATATAGAGCCTTTCGACATGAATGTTTCATAATGCTCGATAATACTAGGGTTTGTGCGACCCAACAAATGTATAGCTTTCAAAACATGACCGTAACCTTGACCTCTTAGAATAAGAGCATTTGGAATAGCTTTGTCTTGATTTGTTTGTTTATTTTTCAATCTATAGCAATCTAAAATAATGTGTTCTTTCGTTTTGCATTTGTTCTCATAGAAAAAGATACGAATTTCTGATCAGTCTTATCAGAAGTTAATTTCCTAAAAGTTGCTCCAAACTGAGATGTAGAAGTACTCGAGTGAGGCTGAGATAGTGTTTCAGCAAACAACTGCTGAGAGAAAGACTAATTAACAAATGAAATTTTGTGATTCAACGAATAACCATCAACAATTCTTTTCCACCAAATAATGGACGAAAATGTATGTGATTTTTTACTTCGTAAAGGAATGCCTCGCTTTAGAAAGATCGTATTGTCTGGCAAGCTGAAGCAATTTGTCCTATTTCAAGGCATCTAACTCTTCCTCGGTAGGACTTAAGACAAACTTCTCCAGTCTATATGACATTGTGGATGTTTGATGGTTTCTCTAAAGATTTCTCAAAAGATGAAATTAAACTACCTGGAACTAAATGATAATCAGAAACAAAATGAATTTAAATTTCATAAACAAATTTTCTTAACTATTTTAGAGAAATTCATATTCCAAGGAAGTGCCACAATTTTCCGGTAGGACTCTGCGGTCTTAATTGAAGTAACAGAAAAGAGCAAAAATCAATAAGTTTTGTAAATTTCAACAATTACTTTATTTCCCTAAAATAGCGTGAAAACCTTAAAAAGAACTTACAGTATTTGAATTAAATGCCAGATAGTCCTAAAAGTTGAGGCAAAAGACCAAAAGTTTATAGTATTTCCGAATAAATTCCAGTAGCGTTCCGAATGAATTAAATCTTGAATGTGTTGATATATCAGTAGCCTGGATTAGTGTTAATATACTAACAGTCTTGATGTTTCCGATGATATAATTCAAAATGTTTCTAAATGAATTCTCAATAATCCAAAAAGAATTATTTGTTTTAAAGTAAAAAAAGCACTTTCAAATTCCAATCGATTATTTTAACAAATAAATCTTATCAGATTAAAACTGAACCAACAAAAAGACGGATTCTACTAGTAAGATAATAAAGCAGTAAAAAAGCATTGCTGTGTTCTTCTCCTCTATATATAAAAAGAAATCACAATATGATGACCAGGACGTGGACCAAAACTTCATTTTTAGAACATACTAAGTTGTCGAAAATATTAGGTCTATTACTAGCACTTTAGCAAACTGCATGGCAAATATCAGGTACACCTGGAATATTTTTCACGAGAGAAAAACCAATGTCATGTACTCAAATCCATGTAAACATGTTACATATAATTAATAATAGTCTTAATTTTTAATCAAGAAGTATAGACAAATATTAGCTATGATGTAATATGTTATTTCCAAAACAGTCATTTAGGCCAAACTCCTACCATCAGTTATTGACAAAGATCAATCACACAATAGAATTTTAATATACATAACATTATTATGGATTCATTCAAAGACATTCTGGATTATATCATTGTGATACATAAAGACTATTGGGAAATTAGCACATTCAAGATTATCAGTGCATTAGCACATCCACTATTAGAATTCATTCGGAGCAAGCTAAATTTTTAGATTTGCGATAAAACATTTAGGATTATTTATGCTTTAATTCAAAAGCTGCATGTATAATTACTTAGTAGTCTAGAGAAATGAATTATTTGTTACTTAAAGACCATGGAGACGTAACATCATAACCGTTCACGTCGGTAAAAACAATTCCATCACTTGTTATGCCATCAATCATTGGTTCTATGAGCGTTGTAAATGAAGTTATTATGCATGGTGGTGAGGGTATAACTGTTTTCACCGCAACAACAGCATCGTTGACAGACTTTGGATAGCCACCATCGACATGCCAAAGTCACTGAATCACCGGTTCTCAATGATTTTGGCCAGATTTTTCACAATAGAATTTTTGACTTTAAAGCAACATCCTTAATATCCACGTTGGAAATTTGCAGTGTTTCAATTTGATTTTGGGAAATCATAAGCTCGTCTGGGTCGACGTCAAGAAGAACCCTGCTGGTAAACTCTGTCAAATCCGCTTTTGTGGCAAACTTCAGGGTCATGTCGAGTTACTACGACTTCACGTCCGTAAAGGTCAACGGTTGTTTTTTAATACTATGAAAAGGAATTTGCGATTGACAGCATAAGATCAGGAAGCGTTCGTGCCGATGTTGCATGCAACCCGGGGCACAGTGGAGTAAATATCCTGGAAAAACAGCGGCGGTCGTCTATGGGTTACAGAATCAACAACGAAAAGTAATAGTGCAAACCCGTAAAAATCAAAATGTCAAAGATGGCGAGGTTTAACCATGTATTCAGCCCAATTAGTCTTACTTCCTGTTGTAAAATCCAGATTAATAATGCCTATTTCATGCATCACGGTCTTTGGGTCCGATTTCATTCCTCATAATGTATTAATTACTTCTTGAATGTTTGAATGACTGTCATCACCAGTAAATAAGAATTGGTTAATGCACGCGCGATACGCCTAGCTTCCATCAATGATTAGGCCATGTGCTAGTGTTCTGTGTAGTCGAAGACCTCTGTCTAAAGGCATTTTGCAAGTTGTCTCTGCTAGTTGAATACCTCTTCAATCGTTATATAGATCATCGATGTCTTCATTGGGTTTGTGTATTAACAGGCGCAATCTTCCCAGGTCCATGACATCGTTGGTGAGCAATTGCTGATCGCTCACATATCGATGCGGCCTTACTGATGACTTCTGGTGCTTTAATGCCGGCGCGAACTGACCCGGTGAGAGTTCCCAGATGATCCACGAGTAAATTTGCCTGTTATTGGCCACATATTGGCATTTGAACGATGGGGGTTAACACTATTGCGTAAAAAACTTTTGTTGCAACTGGTTTGTGTCTACTTCAACTGAGAAGTATTCTATGTTTTTCTGGGGGTCTTCTTCGGAAGGCACATCACCTAGTGGGGGAATAATATTCTTCGACAGGTACATTGTAGGGGAATTACAATACCGAGAACGATACCTAAGTAAACTTATTTACTACTATTAATAATGATCCTCAATATAAACCCATACACATAGGGAATATCTTAACTATGTATTAGTTGTTTGCAGAATAAAATTAATTTGTTTTTTAAAAGTCAATAATTCGGGTCAAGTAGAAAATAAACTTGATTTTGGACAATGTTAAATCCAACATACAATGTTACATTATAATAATATATATTGAAATAAAAATTAAAAAATTAACAAATAATGCAAATTAAATATGCATAATACCGTATTCAGCTATGACATCACTGGCTGGCAGACTTTGTATCCGTTTATCGTGAATATTAAATTGCATTGTATGTTTGTGCTAGAGGCTTGTGTGAGTCACTTTCGAGTTAGACACATGCGTTCTGACCAGTGCGATTCTTTCATCAGGTGGAACAAGAGGCTCTAGTCAAGACGATCGTGAGGAAACCATACGGGTCCCACGAGTGGTGGGCAGTACACCAAGTCCACAGCATGTTTGCAAGGCTATGCGTATTAAAGCCGTGAAATATCATCAGTATGATGAAGTTGTTCCGAATCACTTTAGGTAGATGTGCGTATCGTTATGTCGATAGATCACGTAAGTTTTTGCGTCGGCCCGCGAAGAAAATTAAACGCGGTCGTCTTCGTGTTCAAGCATTACATCGTCGTACACGCCATGATTATTGTGCTCCGGGTTAGGGGCGTCAGGTGAAGGTGATTGTGGAAAAGAAATCAAGGGCTCAAGTTTTGCTTTTCGACGATATAAGCGTTTCTGTACAATCCTTGAGCACAATGTAACACGGCTGATCGTGTAAGGGATGATACAATTACATACAAGCAACCCTACGTTAAATATCGCATGATCAAATTCAACAACAGTTGAATTCTCCCGGATCCATCCCGGCCACTAATTAACGTGGAAAACATGTCACCTTGCTTGGGTAATCTGGACTTTGCCAGAGCAGAGAAGTCAATGACGGCAAAGTTGGAGCGTTTTCATTTTTCGTGATGCCATGTTGAATATAAGTTGTTGCACTATTCAATTATTCCTTTATATTGTGTGTGAAGCCGCATAAAAGCTACTATTGCAAATCCAACGTTGATTCAAACAAGTGCCAACCAGGCTGCGATCGCGGGAACGTTCGTCTGGTGCAGAATAAAGAAGTTTAGATATATAAAAAGCAAACTCAGCTGTGATATCGCTGCTGTGTTATCGAAGCTACCCGGGGCACAGTGCAGAAAATATCTTGGCAAAAAGTATCTCCCTACGTCAATGTTCCATGTTACCAAGATGATCACGAAGCAACAAGTGATATCCATGCGCTTCAACGTGCTGATGTAGATTTCATCCCTGTTTGGAAAATTATGGAACGCTTCAAAAATTATGTAGATGTCACCAGAGTATGGATGGCCAAACAAGTGTTGAGACAGATTTACCAGCACACCCCTTGGAAAATTTTCTGTGGATGGTTTAATGAGGAGACCTCCAACGTAGTTCACCTGGCTTAGAGTTTTGTTTCTCCCACATGATCCACTAAGTGGTCGTGGACACGGTCATGCACATATATAAATGCTCACATTAACCATCGTTGATGTTTCCAGCAGATGTAAGGAAGCCGAGCCGCTGACGTCTAAAGATCCAGCAAGTGTTGCAGACGCACTAAACCGCAGACGAAACGATTATTCGGGCATCGATGCGCACATGAATGTTTCAATAAATAAAAACAAAGCGACAATGCGGGTGTGTGACGCGGCTTCGCTCGGTCATAGCACACAATTGGGTTAAAACCTGCTGAGGAGGTTCGACAGCAGAGTTTCACTGTTGCTCAAACAACGTTTCTGCAACTACCCCCGTTATACCAAATCGGAATCAATTTGATTCGATATGTGTATGTACCAGGAGATTTATGAGGATAACACTGGTAAGATATTGTTCATCGCTTTATTTACGATCTCGGATCGGACTGATATACAAGTCAGCTAACACGTTACCATTTAGCACGGTCAGATAGTGAAGGAAAAGTCATCTAGTAGAGGTGTTGTGCGAGTGGAATTGTAAGTCATTCCCTGTGATAGGGAACTACCACCAATGTATTTTTGAAATCGCATAACCATCGCTTGGTATCCAGAAGAGACAATCTTACCTTGATACAACGGCTGTGTGTGTGTGCGAATTGAAGCCGTTTACGCAAAAAGTCCACATACATGTTTTGTTTCAGATCTCTTGCGATTAGGACTCGAGAAACTCAGTTTGATTTTTTAATGTTTTGTCTGATTCCAACGACGATCGAGCATATTTTTGAATCATTCCCATGTATCCAAGGTACTTCTTTGATTTTTCCTACTACCATTTTGTTAACATTGATAGACAGCAAATGTCATTTGGATACTCGCTATTGTCAAACTTGTTTATCAGCGATGTCTCGTCCATGTCCACGTAGATATCAATGGTGGTAATATAGGTGGTTTCAAATCGAACTCGTACATGAATGGCTTGGACAAATCTAATACTATCACTCCACCAAATATGGGTTTCACTAACTTGATTCGTCAATGAGCTCATGAAAGTTTTTTCGTGACTCGAGCGCCGGATCCACAATCAACCTGTTTAGTTTATTCTCCCGAGCAAGATCAACGCGAATTTTTTTCCGAAGATTCTCCACAGTTTTTCTAAACATAGCATTTTTCCTAAGTTTGAAAAAGTCATTCTCAAACTTGTCAGTTGCCACTGTGTGCAGATTCGTATTCGGTTGTATATATGGCGCCATCCAAGCACTTGGTGGACTCGCAGAAAAGCATCTCCGACCGCAAATACAACTGTAGGTTCAGCTTGTGACGCCGATTCGGAACCATCTTGACGCATTCTGTAAACTTGCATCGGGAATCATCCACGATTCTACACTGATATGGTGACAACTACTAGCTGGGCACTTATGGGTAAAGCGGATAATCACTGTGGGTGCTGTGCAGCCTTGACCGGCTATTCCAGGTCAAACTCCAAAGAAGTATCTATAATCACTGTTGATGTCGTAGTCGTGTACCTGTGTGTCTACATTCTAAATATCGATCAACTGAAACTAGCCTACAGGCCAAGATACACGATGTAAAGGCTTCTGGCGGAGGGGTCGATCCGTCCACATATGGATTTTCGCACAAGCTGGCCTTGAAAATATTGCCTCGGATACCAATTACAAACATATATTGTTCAATGTCTTTAAGCAGTTCAAGCTCGAACCTGGTTACAGACAATAATGCGTCCTGCTCCATTTCCCGTGACGAAAGATAGTACGCGGGGTATTGTTTGTTTTTTAAATCATTGTATGACATTTGCATCTGTATTATTAACTGACCTTTGTCCAAAATCATGTTAATGGTGCAGCTGACCAGTGGCATTTATTTTGGAAACGGCATACTACATAGATAATGTTTCTCTATGATTATGGATTAAATATTCAGATGATTATTAATAGAAGTAAAATGTTTACTTCTGTCTGAAAGTAGGGTACTAGTTTTTCACTTGGAAATTCCTAAACTTGTTGACAACTTTGAATGTTTTAGAGAGGAAACTGGCCAACATCCTGGCTCTTTTATTGAGTCTATTTTTTATGCAATGTTGTTTACTTGAAAAATTACTCATTCGTGCCTTGGCATTTGAAGCAGAATCAGTCTTATTGTTGTATTTAGTTTTAATTTAGGTGGATTTATTGATTCAAATTATTAATGTATGGCATTACAATTGCTCAATACTATTCTTAGACTAAAACATCAATTTAGAATTATAGTGAATGCATAGAAGGACATTTTGGATTATAACATTGTGACACACCAGAAGACTTTTAACACATCGCCACATTCCAGGCAGGTGGCATGTTAGCACGTTCGAGACTACAGGCACATCAACACATGCAATATTGGAGCTAATTTGGAACACCAGTGGAATTCAATCAGAACTTCATACATTTGGTCTTGTGATATAACTTGTAGGACTACTAGGCATTTAATCAACAATACCATAAGTTCTTTTCAAAGTTTCACTTTATATTCTTGGAAAATAAATTCTTTGTTGAATTTTACAAAACTTGTTGGTTTTCGATCTTTTGTGTTGCTTAAGAGTCGTAATAGAAAATTCGGAGCTGTCATCTGGGATACGAATTTATCCAAAATATATTTTAAAAGCCCTTGTTTTGGAAATTTAAATTCGCTTGTATTGGAATTTTCTAAGCCCAGGGTATTATTTCATATATTTGAGAAATCTATTGTGAAACCAAATAAAAGCAATAGAATTGAATTAAAACGCCTGATGGGAATAGTGTTAAGAACGCTTCAGCTTTATAAGGAGGAAAGAGAAATTCAGCTTCTAAAAGAGGACAGACAAATGCAATTGGAGTAGTATGAAAGAGATTGAGACAAATACAGTTGCAGAAACAAAAATGAGAAATGCAAAGCAGAAAGAGAAAAGAGAGAGAGACAAGTGCAAATGCAGAAAGAGGAAAGGGAGGGAGAAAAAGAAAAATATATGCTAATGCACATGCAAAGAGAAACACAGATAGGAAAACACAGATTCAGAGAAATAGAGAAAAGAAAGATATGGAATTTCAATCTAGATTAAATGAATTGGAGACTGCAAGTGGAAATCACTCACCCCCATTTACACATAAGTTCATGTTTCGATGTTAATAAAAGTATTAACTTAATATTAAAAGAAACGAAGTAGCTAATATTTTTCTCATTTTGAAAACATTGCTGAAAATTTTAAATGCCCAAGAGTGCATTGGTCTTCTTATTACAAAGTGTACTTATTGGCAATGTTTGTGAAGTATGCTCATCACTGTCAGTAAACAAAGTACTCAGTACGATGTGGCAAAGGAATGTATCTTGAAACGTTATCAATTGGTACCTGAGGCATATCGACAAAGTTTTAGGAACTGTAAAAAGAGACTGGACAGACCCCTTTCTAATTTGCAAGAGAAAAAGAACAATTATTTGATAATTGCTGTTCAGTCAAGAAGGCTGATCAAAAATACAATAACCTAAGACAACTCACATTAGTCCATGAGTTCAAGAATTGCGTCCTTATTGACGTCATGTCTACCATGATAGGCAAAAGGTCGTAACTTAAGAAAACGCTGCTTGTACATCCAACAATTATTCTTTGACTCACAAATTTTTCATTTTTCAGTAGGTTTTCCACTCAGCAGTTGTTTGGTAAATGGTACCATCTCAGTCACATATGAACGCGTGCACATCTCAATCTGGCACAACATTTAGGAATCAAGTTTCTGATAAGATTGATCAGAAATCCTTATCTTCCTAAGTGCACCTATTGCTCACATTATTTCTGATTGCTACGGATTTTAAAAAAAGCAACAGAATCAAGACAGAGCTATTCTAAATGCTCCTATTTCTAAGATGTCAAGATCATGTCATTTATTGAAAGCAATACATTTGTTGGGTCAAACAAATCCCAGTCTGACTTTGTTATTGATAATTATAAACCATTCGTATTGAAATGTTCTGTATTACTTCTTGGTTATTCTGCCAAATCTATCCCTTTTAAAATTCTAATGAGAGTGTTCTTATTCAGGGAGTGGAGTGCGGCTTTGTTAACGTTCCTCTCCATTGTATGAATTTGTCATCAGACTTTGTCTTAGGAGCTGTGACAATCGGAACATCGTTACCCATCGAGGGAATCAATTTATTACCAGGCAAGGACTTAGCTGGATTTAAGGCTGTGGTTAATCCATTTGTAATTAACAAGCCTTGTTTGGATCAGAAAGTCGATCCGATTGGAAATGAAATCCCGATGTATACCCAACTTATGTAGTTAATAGAGCTATGGCCAAGAAAGTTCTAGAGAACGATATTGATCAGGACATTATTAATCTAGCTGACACATTCGTTGGTCAGGCTTTTGATTATGTCATTGTCGCTCCATGTATTAATCATTCAAAAGGTATTGGTGACAGTGGTCCCCTTTTTACTACTCATACTCTTTATTTTAATCGGGGTGACAAATGACAATCACTCATTCTCGAATACGAACAAGATTCTGTGATCTCCTGTTTGGTTCAGCGGGCTAGTAGCAAAACTGAAACCAAACAGGTACCTGTTATTGTTTTACATATCCTCTGGTAATGAGTGCTCCGTAATGTGTCAGACTGTTGTTCCTAAATGGTATCGACTTGAAAATTGTAATCTAGCCCATGACACACCTTTGGCTGATTATTTATTGGTCAGTATGACTTAGAAGATCTTGAATCATATTTTGACCGAAAATTAAAAGTGATGGTTAAAAATAATGTAGATCTTGTCACACTTGTCAGATGGCAGGAAAACCCAATCAGAAGATACCTAAGGTTCATTTGCAACCTATTCCGGCATTTGATGAATTTTATGTATATCTATAATTTTTAAAATTTGTATTCATGGCTGTAGATTGCAGAGATTATCTTTATTTGTAATTTCATTCTATTTTAAGATATGAAAGAACGTAAAATTGCATAGGCTTGCACACGCGTAGACAGTTACTAATTATAAAATTATTAGGAAATACGCGTACAAGTTTGGGGCTTTTTCCCATTGGACTGGTCGGTCAGTTTGTATGTTAAGAGAATTACGTTAATTCCCATTGGATTGGTTATGTCATGTGAGTTTTTTTACGATGTTGGAGATTTGGGATTTTTCACGTAGCTGTAATGATTACATGCTTGTGTTAGTCTTTTCGACTGTATTTAAGTGGCAGGGACAGGACAGATTTCTTATTCTTATTTCATGCGCTATTCGTGTACCATCAAGTCTGCAGACATATTTTATGTTCTGTTTAGATATTATTTGAGACGACAAAATGTTTTTGGATTATTCATTGGAAATAGAAAGTGCACATTGGACTATAATTTGATTTTGGAACTATTGTGAATTATTCAAAGGAGTTCTCGACGACACCATTTTGACGTGCCAGGACTGTTGACGGACCAATATATTCTTGAATCTGAAATTTATACGGAATATTTCATTTATTTGGACTTTAATGGAACTTTTAGCAGGATTAGTTTGGATTGAACTCATAATACCCTAAGTTACTCTTAAATTCTCATTTTATAGCATTCGTTAAGTTTTACAAAACTTGGTAGTTTTGCTTTTTCTGTTACTTAGTTTATGACCTCAGAGTCGTAACACGAACCATTTTTTCAGAATAAGAGTAGACCGTATCACTCACTTTTCTAAGGCCGAACCAAAGAATACTTGTTGACCATAATGCTTGCGCCATATGATTTCCAGAGGCAATTCCTTTGAGGAATATTAAAACAAAAACCATTGTAAAGCTATGATATAGCTTTTTTTTTACAAATTGGCCGTCTCAAATCTGTCCAGTCTGATAAGGAATCAAACTTTTTGTCGGGAATGTTCCAGCAAATTATGCGTGGATCAGGCATCCAGCAATTTTAATATTCTGCCTATTACCCTGAATGTGAACGGGTTTCATAAAACTCTCATCAAACTAGCTTTTGGACATTCTGTCCCTGTACCATTGAAATTATTAAAAGATAAACTTCTTTCAATCGAAGATTTAGAAATGAATCTTCTTGACTGTGTTTCTGATTTCAAATATAAGTTGTCAAAGGCTTGTGAAGTAGCAAGAACTAATCTTCACTCTACTCAGTGAAAAATTAAATTAAGGTATGACATAAATACAAAGGAAATGATGTTTCAGCCTGGTGATAGAGTTCTGGCTCTCTCTTTTGACGGAAAGGGCAAAGGAAATTTCGGCATTCGTAACTCCAGATGGACTTTATCATTATAAAGTGATGCCTTTTCTGAAGGTTCACCTTGTACTTTCCAACATTTAATCAGCATGATTACAACTGGGTCTAGATAATTGTGACGCTTACACGATTATGTTATAATCAGCAACCACACCTGGTAAGATCACTAGGAAACCATTCGAAAATTTTTTGATAGAATCAGTGATGCAATATGACAAAAAGTAAGTAAAAGTGAGTTTTATCGTGCTTGTGGTATATGTTAGGACATATTGTGGGACACGGTCAAGTTAAACCTATAGAGGTTAAGATCGAGTCTGTCTCTGAATTCCCTGTGCCTATCAGTGAAAAGAAACTGTTGCAATTTTGGAGTATGGATGGATATTATAGGAACTTGTTTCCATTTTGTTTTTCATAATCGCTGAAGTCCTGATATATTTTTTAAGAAAGAAAACGAAATTACATTTGTCTGAAGACTATCGGGAGGCTTTTGATAAGTTAAAAACTATACTTAAGAGTGCACCAGATCTTGAAGCTCCAGATTTCAGTCAATCATTAAATTGTTGATGTAAGTGATGGCTAGGTTGCTGGAGTATTGATAAAAGAAGACAAAAATGTTGCAGATCATCTAGTGTGCTATATTTCTAAAAATAATTAAATAAGCGCAAGAGAAATTATTCCTCAGTCGAGAATACTTGCTTTGCAAAACTTTGAAGTGTATCTTAGTTCAATTCCGTCTCCGTTTATTGTATTCAGTGATGACCACCCCGTTACTTTGATTAGCAAGATGAAAAAAATCTGAGATTATTAAGGTGGAGTTTTGATGTTGCATGAGTACAATATTAACATCAGTCACACCAAGGGGAACGATAATCTAACTGGAAATGAACTTTCACGTGTAAAGAATAAATCTTTCTTTTCCTTTATGAACGGAGGTTTTGTATATATATGTTATGTATATCTATATTTTGCAAATTACCTTTGTCCAACAACAAGTTAATGGTGTACCGGACCAGTGGCATTTATTTTGGAAACAGCATAATACACAAATAGTATTTCTCTATGATCATATATATTATAAATTCATATCATTATCAATGGAAGTAAACATGTCTGCTTCAAACTGAAAGTATGATACTAGTTCTTCACTTGGAAATTCCTAAACTTGTTGAGAACTTTAAATGTTTTAAAGAGAATCTATTATTGTATCATGGTGTTTTTTTATATAATACTATTTACTTCAAACGTTACTCGTTCTTGCTTTAACATCTGAAGCAGAATCAGTCTTACTGTTGTGTTCGGTTTATATTTTGGGTGGAGTTGTTTCTTATTCAGGTATAATTCACTGGAATTGCAAAGTACTCAGTAACATTCTTGGAATCAAACATTAATTTGGAATTCTATCGAATTCAGACAAGAACATGTTGAATTGTATTATTGGGATACATCAAAAGACGTTTAACACATCGCCACATTCCAGGACAGTGACACATTAACATGTTCGATTCTACAGGCACATCAACACATTCAATATTGGAACACCAATGGAATTCAAATAGAACTTCATATTTTTGGAATTGTGATAGAACTTTCAGAACTATTTGGGATTTAATTTACAATACTGTAAGTAATTTTTCTTTGTATTCTTGGGAAATAAATTATTTGTTTAATTTAATAATAGCTGATGGTTTTTCCCTCTTTACTGTTACTTAGTTTAAGACCATGGATTCGTTACGTATGTATGTATGTATGTATGTATGTATGTATGTATGCATAAGTATTGTTTCGATGCAAAGCGCAAAAAAAATATTTGAAGCCACAGAGACAAATTCGTCAGCTTTAGTGAGATTCTGAAAGTCAAAAGAAAAACATAATAAAGCCCTTTCTTCCTACATAAGATTGATGCCTGCTTAAAGTCTGATTAATGCGTCATCTACAGTGTAAACCTATCTACAAGCAGTCCAGAATACCAGCCAACAAGAATGATACTTTCCTTTAAGTCTGCTTGTAAAATGGTCAAAAAAAGTAAATATCGATGATAGTGATAGAGAAATATTTATTTTGCATTTAAACATGAAACGTGGCATGGTGAATGAGACATCGAAAGATTATATTGATAAAATGATTATTTTCGACAATAATTTAAGTTTTGTTTTCTATAATATGTATTTGATGTACGTAAATGATGTCATCCACCATACAAACGAGCAATATTCCTGAGATACCTCCAGAAATGTAAAACTAAAATTAATAAAATATACAAAAACAAACAATATCAGTGACGACCACTCGTGAGGTAGTTTTGAATGGAAGGTACAATTAAACCTCCCCTGCCGTGCTTGGCGATTTATCCGAGAAAAGTGCCATTTTGTTGTCTATTAAAGTACAAAATATGCATTTCTCTCACTATACTAGAGTCGCCATGACACTTAAGGTTTGTAAGTCAAAGTATGATTACAAATGTTCAGTTTCGCGCCTTGAGTTAATAAAAATAAAAGTTATTTCTCTTCTCTTCAAAGCCAAATTGTATTGCAATGCCTTTCATTATGTGAAACCAGAGGCGCATTTGATTTGTAAAGGCAATGAATTGGTTAAGACAGTGCAAACTGTTACTTGTCATGCTTCAAACAATGAATTAATTATTAACGCTTGCCTTCCATGAACGTGGCTTACTGCCTTAGCATTATACGCGATAATTAAACAATTGTTTTGCCTCTACAGTTGTCGTTTCATCTTTTTTCTTGACTTGATGTTCATGCCAAAAGTTCCAAGCTTGTTGTTATCAGAGAGCGTTCTTTACGATCAAAATATACCAAAATGCAGCTTTCGAAGATTCCCTCGCCAGGTTGTACACTTGAAGGGTTTAATCGAAGCTAGGATAAGAACATACATGCTATTCCCATACCAATCCCAACAATCCCCCTTTACTTGGAGCCTTTGTAAACGAATGGGTCATATTTAAATGAATTATTAGTCAGAGTGCCCAAGCTTTGATACATTCCTGTTGTTGATATTATTTGAAGTCCATCTGCAATGTTTACTCTGTAGCTCTCATGTCTCTCTCGCCTACAACTGTATTTGAAGTTAAAGGAAAGGGAGGTAAATCCGGTGTAAAACGGAAGCAGGAATAAAGATCCAAACATTATAACAACTAGAATCGCCTGTTCTAAAAATAGTCCGACTGCAATACTTGCTAATAAAGCAAACAGTGAATATCCCCACAAATGTTTCAGACTGGAAACAAAAGGGTTTGAGTGTTTAAATTCTTCTTCCACAGCTCTCTGCGGAATCCATTTGACATTGGGTGAAATGTTGGCGGCCCAGGATCTGCAGATACGGACTGTACCGACGAGAGCCTCGGGAGTGAACTGGCAGATTGAAGCTATTGTCTCGAAAAGCACGCCTTTATAGTTTTTCCTATTGCATGTTGCAAACTTTGGAAAGACAAGCACCATGAACATGACGATGATAATGGAAGCATACCGATAACGAAGATGGACGCTAATATGGAGAACGATGTACAACAGAAGAAGAGGTTTCATAAACATTTGCCGTAAGGCCGAATGAGCAATGTAAGAGCTCACAAAATCAAGTTTACTTGGTGTCCTTACTTTGGTCATGTTGAAGCTCTTTCGTTGAAAGATTTTTTGTAAGAATCTCATCGGCCTGCCAAATGCGTTAGGCCAAAAATACATGGCAAGAAGTATTTCACCCCTATTCCACCTCCTTTCGCGAATATTCCAGGTTATATAGTTGTAGCTTGGGGCTTCCAGCAGGTACACAGACCCAGCATAAAGAGGTTGTAAAATGGCTGCCTCAAATGTGTCATGACTGAGAACATCAACCGGGACACGTTCAATCAATTTGTCTTTGGTGCCAATTACTTTGTCAATGTACACACGATTTTTTATCAGCCCTTTCCCAAAGAATCCTGATTGGCCCAAGAAGGCGGTAATAGCGTTTGTCATCGGTTCGTATATGCCTTGTCTCATGGATTCTAAATGCATAAAAATTGTGTCGTCTGGTTTGCAATGAAGCTTTATTGCTGGCTGAATTATGCCCCTTTCTGGGTTTGCTGCCGCTATCTGAAGCAGTTCGGTCACTGCACCTCTTGGCACCCCAGTGTCAGCATCAAGGACGAGTGTGTAATCAAACTTACGTTCAAACACATTATCGACATCGTCAGAAGCATGAAAAAGAGGCTGCCCGTAGGGACGGGCATTTTTCCCGTAATATTCCGGATCACAGTAACTGTATGCTTCACATTCTCCTTCTGATAACAGCATCAAGTCCTGGTACTGGCCACATTTTCGTACAACACGACTCACACGATGCAGGACCATAAACTCTCGTGCATATTTGTCACATATATCGTCTAAATACTCACGAATAAAAACAGTTGGATCTATATTTTCGTACATCTGCCAGACGGTTTTTAATCGATGTGAATCCATGGATTCGTAATCTCCCTTCGAAAATGATACTCCCTCACGAAACAGTTCGTCGTAAATTATGGCTCTATTGGTGTCTCGTTTCTCTAACTCGTACTTTTTCAGTTCTTCGTCGTTTGTTGCGCTCACTAGGACAGCTGAAACGTTTGGTCCAAGATTACCGATGAAAGCCTCGTACATCGTCTCAAAACATTC
>JAECUM010066268.1:0-10987 GCA_016617855.1 Megalonaias nervosa | reverse complement strand
TGCATTTACCATAATATTAATAACTGTTAAATGTGTTACCTGTAGAAGTTTTACTCCCATTGATTATAGCAACAGCAAGAAGAAGAGAGAGAGAGAGAGAGAGAGAGAGAGAGAGAGAGTTCAATATCAATAGTAACTGGGAACTCATTAGAAGGAATCAAATTATAACAGTTATTACAGACGTCTGTATCATCTTGAAGTAGTGATGACATCGTCTGCTCTATTGGATGCTTTATTTGATTGTCTTTAAACTCACAGTTTGTAAATTAATTTGTTGTAAGAAATTCAATTTATCAGCTGTACCAAATGGAATTTCACGGGATTAGAAACGAGCAAGAAAGGCTGTTTCTGTGCAAATACTTACCATGGCATAAGGAGCCAGCTTTAGAGTGCCGATAGTATTTCTAGAGTTTAAACGAATACAAAATGTTCCTGTCCGAATATTTGTTGGATGCATTCCGATATGATTTGAATATTGAACGATGTTAATAAAGGTATAAAATCAGCCACCTTTTCTTTGTTGACTTTGTTTTGTTTTTGAACTAAACAATCAAAATCGCCCGAACGTGTGGTCAATGTAATTGAATTAAACTTGGATGCGTTGATTGCAGGCCTCCGGAAAGTTGGCATATATGCCTGGCATGTCCGACAAGACTGACCCCTTAACCTATTTTAAAATGCCCGAAAACTGACCCCTTAACCTATTGTAAAATGTCCGACTCGGATGGTGGGAGTCTCTAATAGTTATATTCCGACCTGGTAAATAATTGTTTAAATTTAAATCCATACATTAAATTACATTCATTGCGATAGGCTGACATAGGCTGGTTCGATGGTAAGATTCGAATCCGTGTCCTGTCGGTCGTGAGTCCGACATGTTAACCACTTGGCCACCGGGGCTCACGGATAAAGAGGGATTTCTAACTTACAGTCAAGTCTTTTTAAAAAATGAAAAGAAAATGTAAAGTGAAAACACCTTCATAAATTAAATAGATGCTAATAAATATGGCTTTATACTAGTGCACATCAAAAAGAGGTGAGCAAGCTTTATTGTAACAGCAAATACCTCGACCCCTAATGGTTCTGTTCCAAAGCCATGTCAAATGACCTATACAACCAAATTATATGAATCTGACAGCTGCATTAATTACTTTTCAGAAATAAAGAAAAAGATGGTGTCAGATTTGAAGCATAATGGTGATTACATAGTCGTGTAATGACTTCAGCAGTTGAATACAATACCCAATGTGGAAGGAAATTGAAGTTAATTTTCAGAGGTAAGATGATCCAGGAGTTGGAGTGGTAATGATATTTGTGATTCACTACAAATGAACCTCGCAGATAAAGTATCCTTCGAGAGTTAATAAATATTTCCTAGCTCTTGTTAATTGATACATAAAGGATTTATTGATTTTGATATGATCCCTTTATTATACCGGATTGACTTCAACATGACCCACATTATTAAACCATATTCTTCATTAACTCACCATACTACACGCTATCTTTTCAAGAGTGTCGCAATGGCAGTGAATAGAAATAGCGATGTTGTAAGCAAGTTTGGATTACACTTGATTGAAGCTCTTCTCTTGGAAATTATTCAACATTGCATAGCGAACATATCATGGTTTTGTTTTTCTTTTTTTTATATATATATAAAATTCTGCCAAACTCGCCAGATAAATAAAATAATTTTCGAAAACCAATTATCTTTTCGAATATTCGCAAAAAAGTATTCTGACTCGAATGTAAGATAGTCATTTTAGTTTAATTAGACACTTTAATGGAAGAATCGAATTTCCAATTTTATATTTAAAATGGAGGATATAAGCGTATCCCAGAAAATATTATTGGTATTTATACGAATATACCCTCAAAATAACCAAATATATCACGTGTAATATACTCGCCCATCTGTGAAAATAGTATAAATATAGACGTGCCGTCTCATTATAAGCCAGTAGATTATAATCTTTGCTTATCTCTGTTTGTATTTGCATCAAATCGTAAAATTAACAAACAGCTTAGATATATGTCCTCGAATAATGCGCCTGCAGATTAGGTCTGCGCTGTGGGGTCGCTTTATACACGGTGTTACTACTGTAAATTCATCTCAAGGTGCAGCCTTTTCATTCAAAGATGAGTCCCTTTTTTAAAAATTTCAATCAAGTTCCGATATCTTTAATATGTCTCAGCATAAAAGTTAAGGCTAAAGAAAGTTTAAAATTGATCAGTTTTAATATAGTCTTCAATTCCGCTACTTCATAACTGAGGTATATACTTTAATATAATCACTGACTTAAGCTGTGTTATTAAAATTAAGACCTGCGTCCGTTTGGACAAAAAGTTCACGCGATTGTTATATTTGCTTGTGCAGAAATGCGAATAAACATAAAACCAAACGACCTTTGCTAGATTCGCTTGTACATATGCGTTTTATGCACGGGTAGGTAAGGTAAGTTTTTCTATTTAGTGTCCCTTTCTTTTAACCTTTTGAACTCTGCGTCATAGCCGCTAAATAAGCAACTTTGCTATCTGGCGATTTACTATCCAATTTTGGATCTTATCCCTACCCCAACCAACTCTGCATCCACGTCTGCTTGTTAATGGCAATAAATTAGTTCCAAAACTTTGTAAATTTTCAGGACTTACTGAAATCAATCTAATATATCTCTTGAAAGTAATTTTAAACTAAGCACACATCTTTCAGAAAAGTGTGTTAATATGTGTTTTTGCAAAGCGTAAAATTAACGATTCTTATTGGAACACTACCGTTATCAAATCTTCATTGTCAGAGGTACGTAGTTTTGCACGTTGTAAGGCCCTTCACTTTCGGAGGTAAGAAAATCTTGCAAGTCAGCAATCCTATAATGCCTAAATTGAACCGATCGATTTTGCCAACAACAACAACAACAAAAAAAAAAAAAAAAAATTGTGAAATTTGAACCTTTTGAAGGCCATCCAAATTACTGCAATCTTAAACTACAACAGAGACTGGTACTGGTTTTCCTGGTAAGTAGAAATTGTGTGCAATTACAAAGACTGGTACTAGTTTTCCAGGCAAATTGAAATTGTATGCAAGTGCAAGGAATAACATATGCCTCAGTACCACCTTGCTTTCATGTAGACTATGTGCATTTGTGATAGTATCCTAATATACACGGCGTTATTGAAACTTCGTATTTTATAGGGAGCAACTGTAATGATTTTTACCATGTTTTTGGGCATTGTTGATTTGTCATCACTTGAATTTGTATAAAAATCTGTTTACATTTTTCAAAATTGAACCGAAATTAACTTTTTCGATAGCAACTGCAGGTAAATACTGCTAAGATAAATAGTTCAGCAACAAATAGACTTAGTTTCACCAATCTCAAAATGCCCTTTTTACTATTTTGTTATTTATTAGCAAATTTGTAATTCCAAGAACTGAACCATAAACGTATAACACAATACAAATTTCATGAGAGCAGAAACTCTGATTAGGGAACACAAGTAGCTTTTCGATATCTGTTCCGGGAGTTACTGTCTGTAATCTTGTCAAATCGATTACTTGTATTTGAATATATGCCCATTACAACATTCTACACGAAAGCTTACGCTCTTGGCAATGTCAGTGATTTGATTTGTAAACAAATAATGAAAACCTGGCACAGGATGTTACCCAATTAACTGTCATAAAGACCTTTGTACCGTATCAGTGCAATTAATTGCTGACGTCAACACAATATTGGTTACAAGCAACCGACACTAAAACCATTTGACTCTTTTGCCTTGAAAAAAGCAATTCAAACGTTGTGTTAATTCGTTTGCGATTGTAACCTAGCCCGCTTGCTTCTCTGTCTAAAACTGTCTCTTTGTGTCCACAAGTCCATTTAGGAAAATGATGCGACTACGTGGTCCAAGCCGTCCATTCGTATGTGCACGTTTTTAGTTATTGCGTGTATAAGTCATACAACGCACTCGTCCGACCTGTTACGTGCATATTAACACGAAAGCACCTCGTACTGAGCACTTTTGCAATATACTATTCTGCAGACAAGTCAGTACAGATCTTCTACTAAACATGTCTGAAGAGCGCAGTGCAATATACGTATTCTGCAGACAAGTCAATACAAGCCTTGTGCTTAACATGTGTGAAGAGTGCAAATATATATTAACAGATCAGAACGGACTATTTATGATTGATGCACGTTCCTTGTCCTGACTGACTTGCATCAAGAGCATTGGCAGGCACAAAATGCTGGATCCACTTATAATTGTTTTATACATTAAGCTATAACTGGAGTGGATTTGAAACACGACCTACTTGCCACTATAGCAATTTCAGCAATTTATTTTCTGAACATTTTACCACGTCATTACAGACATTTTGAAATATAGGTGAAACATTTCACTAACATTATTTGAAAGAGAGTGAAACTATGATACTTGCTACAATTTACATAGTACAAATCATCTAGCTTTCTAATCATACTTGCCCTATATTAGACGCATTCAAATTTTCCTGTTTTAATTACTTGGCCGGACGGACGACTAAAATCAACAGTTGAAACAATGTTCCATACACAAACCATTGACTGATAGAAGACGAACCTCAGCAATTAGTCCTTTGGGTAATAGTATTAATTGGGAAACAGCTGGAATATTAAATGAGGAACATATAACCTGACAGCGAGATAAACAGACGGACAGAGGCAGAGAAATAAATACAAAGGACAAAAAAGATAAAAACACAAACGAAAAGACAGAGAGAAAAAGATAGTGGGATCACATTTATACGTAGTTATGTTTTGTGCGATTTGAATTGTTGGAAATTACTCCTTTGTATATCCCATGGCTGGTGTATTTCTTGTCGAGCACAGTGATTAAAGCATGGACGCCCCCACAAAGGATCCGTAAAACTTAATAGCTGACCACTACTTGTTTGACTCCGAAAATAATTCTGCGTGGACCGTGTGTTAAAATAAAAATGGAGGAAAAAATTGTTGTCTCCATTTCAGACAATTTGTTTTGGCACAGTTGACAGTTTCAGTACTAGTTATCTCCCTTGTCACGTTGTGCGATAAAAGTATAAATTAATGTGAGGTCACTCTATATACCTTTCTTAAGCGTCCATTATCTGTGGACCACACCATATTTTACCCGTAGAAGCTTGCATTCTCTGTTGAGTGCATCATAATTTACCCCTTGATGCTTGCATTCTCTGTGGACCGGTATGGGATGCGAATTTCTCTAAAATATTTCAGAAAACTGTTTTTGAAAGTTAAATTCACATTGTTTCTAAATTCGGAATGTCCCAGGTATTTTAACTTCGCATATCTAAGAAATCTCCTGTGAAACCAACATGCCTTCACAATGTCATCTAACGTGGAGACCTTTGTTTTAAATCCTACCCAGGAAGGGTAAGAGTCCTTGAAAAAAAAACATTCACTCCAGCTTGATCGTTCCGAGGCCAATGCCTCATTAACAAAACAAGAAATAAAAACTAGTTTGGTCCAATATCTGGTGGAAAAGAATTTTTTGGATAAAAGTGCATTTGGTTTGATTAGTAAGTCTCTCTGGCTCTCTGAAATGAAAGTGATATAATAGAAATTAAAACGCCATATGGAAATAGAGTTACGAAGGTTTTAGCATCAGAAAGAGAAAGAAGAGAGACAAATGCAGTTGCAAATGCAGAAAGTAGAAAGATAAATGAAGTTGCAGAAAGAGAAAAGAGTGAGAGAAAGAAAGAAGAGAGGCTAATGCAAATGCAAAGAGAAGAAGAAGAGAGTGAAATACAGATGTATAGAGAAAGAGATAGGGAAGAAAGGGAATTTCAATTTAGGTTAAAAAATTAGAGGTGGCAAGTAGAAAGCACCCATTCCTTGCACACAAGATCAGGTTTTGATGTTACTAGAAATATTAGGTTATTGCCCCTTTTAACGAAAAAGAAGTAGATAAATATTTTCTTCATTTTGAAAAACAAGTGCTGAAAATTTTAAATGGCCAAGAAGGCATTGGACACTATTATTACGAAGTGTACTTATTCGCAAAGCTCATGAAGTCTACACTTCACTGTCAATATAGAGTGATGATTATGATGTGGTTAAGAAATGTATCTCAAAGGGCTATGATTTGTTACCTGAGGCATATTGACAAATGTTTAGGAACTGTAAAAAATAAACTGGACAGACCCATATCGAATTTGCAAGAAGAAGATATCCAGCATCTCTCTCTCTCTCTCTCTCTCTCTCTCTCTCTCTCTCTCTCTCGTATCGATATCGAAAGCCAGTAATATATCATTTAGAAAACTTTATGAGTGCATGTTTTCACGAAGCGAGCGAACGTTTGGATCCTTTCCTCAACGGCAGAATTAAAAAGACCTGTTACGACTTCAATTGTATTGAACTTAGTAATAGAAAACCGCGAAAACCATCAAGTTTTGTAAAATTCCGTACATAATTTATTCTCCAGAATGCAAGTAAAAATTTAATAGGAACTTACAGCAATGTAAATTAATCCCAAATAGTCCTTAAAGTTCTTTCACAAGTCCAAAAGTATATAGTATTCCGAATGAATTCCAGTGGTGTTCGAAATAAATTCCAATTTTGAATGTTGATGTGCTAGTGGTCTTGAATTTGCTAATGTTCCAACAGTCTTGACGTATCACAACGATATAATCCAAAATGTCCTTCAATAAATTCACAATAATTTCCGAAGTAGTAATTTAGTCCTAAGTCAATAAGCACATCGCAATTCCAATTAATAAATTTAGAGTAATAAATCCTCTCAAATGACAACTGAACACAACTAAAACTCATTTCACAAAGATTGATGTTAAGATACAGAATGAGAAATTCTAACACAATCAACCTTAATATGGAAAACTAAGACACAATAACAGAACCAGGATGAGGGTAATTTTCCCGTCAAACTCATTCCAGAGCATTCTAAGTTCTAAAGAACATATAAAATATCAGCTTCACTAGGTTTTTCCTAGAAGAATACCAATGTCATGAACTCAGATCCTAGCATATATGTTTACCGTCAAGTAATAATGGTCTTAAAATATAAAGTACAATCATAGACAATAATTAACTATGAAATATGTTATATGATGTTTACAAAAGAAAAAAGAAAAAACATTACTAAGGTTGTCCCAAACTCCTGCACTCAATTATGGACAAAGGTAACTCACACAGTACAAAATAAATATGCATAATAGATCCAATGTGGGCCAGAGACATATTCTCTAACAAATTTTAAATCTACATATTTTCAAAAGCGATAAAACTATATCTAAAACTTTCTTCCACTAGCTATTATAATAAGAAATACATGGGAGCAGAACGTGTAATGCTAGTCAGAGTAAATACGTAAACATTTGTTAAATGTAACTCGATTTTAAGACATTTTATTCTTATTTTGTTTTCTGAAGAATGTATACATATTTTGCATTCCACTGCGGTAACGCTCTTCTGTTACGTCTGTCAAAATGGGGAAAGGATTAAATGTTTGATAAGTATTACCTTTGCATGTTTGACGTTAGTACCACTATATTCACTTACTCTGTTTAACAAATTTATGATTCTGTCTCCTATGTTTTCCCATACCTATGTTCCTAGTTTAAACCATTCATACACTAATAAATATAGACAATCTTTGTTGATAAAAGTTACAGCAAATACGAAGACATTGTATGAACTACTGGTCTTAATCGCCTTACCACATTCACTTCGGAACGGTATATGAAACTAGACGACATGTTTATGGAACTAAGCAAGCAACATAAAGTGTTAGCGATTCAGTTTAGATTTATTGTGTATCGATATGGTTTGCAATTAAATAACCATCCGTTCCATAGAAATATGCAAAATAAATGAGCTTTCAGTCTTCAGTACCCATCGTCGGGACAAGTAAAATCAATTATCACATCTATGTCTGTACTATTTAAATGCAGGTCCTTCCAGTACATGATAGATAATTTCCAGAACTTCGTATATATTTCTGTCAATGTTATGAAGACGCTTCGTTAAACGATCTTGCACAGATTTTACAAGCATTTATTCGACTTTATATGTGCATTAAAAATGACTGGCAATATCGAGAATAAAGTCAACAATTTATGTATAGATAATTATCAAGAATAGAATTCTTAAATATTTATAATTTTTTAATTACGTTATTGTTGTCAACGCTTAACCAATTAATAGCTCGTATTTTAATCTAATTTTGCATTTAAGAGATGATGTATTTAGTGTTTATTTACTTTTTGATCTTTGACTTCAATAAAGCATATTATCCGTCAATAATTTTGTTATGTTAATTGCATGTCGGCATATATATATATATATATATATATATATATATATATATATATATATATATATATATATATATATATATATATATATATATATATATACGTTGTTTTTAGTTGTAGGATTGCTTTATCCTAATTTTAAGACATCTTTTGATAGAGCTGAAACGAATACCAAATACGATTTGAATATTCGTCTATGTTAATGAAGGTATAAAATCAATCCTCTTTTCTTTGTCCACCTTGGTATTTATTTCTTAAGTAATTGTCTTGAGGATTTATACTTAAAATCAAATGAATGTATGTGCTATTTCCAAATTCAACACGACCAAAACGTTCCTTTTGTGCTGAAGAATGGTGTTTAAAAAGGACAGAAACTCGATTACGTGTTCAATGAATGCAGGGACAGTAGGAACTAACAATTAAAGGAACTTATTTATTAGCAATCAAAATCGCACGAACGTGTGGTCAATGTAACTGAATTAAATTTGGATGCGTTGATTGCAGGCCTCCGGAAAGTTGACACATATTCTTGACATGTCCAACAAGACTGACCCCTTGACCTATTAAATGCTCGACTCGGATCCCCAGTTATCAAGGTTAGCTCCCTGTTTCAGTCAAGAAGGGCGTAGACCATTTGGTGTCGCTGATAAAGAGAATTTCCAACAAACAGTCAAGTCGTTTACAAAAGGAATATAGGAAAGAAAAAGTGAAATAATATTTGCAGAAATTAAAATAGGTGTTGATAACTATGACTTTGTATCACTGTACATCAAAAACAGACTTGCAAGCTTGAGTGGAACTGCAAGTTCTGCGACCCCTATAACCTTAATGGTTAAATTCCATATGCTGACAGCTACATTAACGACTTTTAGGAAAAGAAGGTAAACAATATCACCAAGCTTTAAGCATATTGGTAATTTCATAGTTGTGTAATGACTTTAAACCTTAAATAAAAACTAAATGTGTAAAGAACAAATAAAACAATTTTAAAAAGTTAATTTTTCGATGTACGATTATCTGAGGTGGGGGTGTGAATCGTATGCGTGTCCGATTTTCAATTATCTGGGGGGAGGGGAATATTATGCGGGTCCGATGTCCGATTATCTGGGATTAGTATGCGGGATTTTAACTACAAATGATCCTGACAAAACGAACGCCTATCAACAGTTCATGAACATTTCCGAGCTCCGGTTCATTGATATGTAAAGTCTTTGTTGACTTTGATATGACCCCTATATGATACCGGGTTGACTTTGACATGACCATATATTATACCGTAATGTCATTGATTTGGCCCTACATTATGCAATGTTCTTCATTAACTCACCTTACTACCCGTTGCCTTTTCAAGAGTATCTCAATGACAGTGAATAAAAGTAGCGATGTTGTGAGCAACGTGACGATTCAGAATGTTTCAATTCTGATTACCTTCTGAGTTTGGAATTCAGGTCATTTAGCTGATTTAAAGTTGTTCACTTGTTAATTAATTCAGTATTGCGATGTTAACATTTTTCGTATTTGTTTATTTTACAAAATGCTGCCAAACTAGCAAAGTAATAAAACAAAATACAACTGTATTCGAATATGCTCAATAATGTTTTCTGATTCGAAATTACGTTTATTCGTTGTAAATATATTTTTTATAATAAAATTTGAGAATTTGAGAACAGAATGAACGTGAAGATTAGTATAAACTGTATATATTTTACTTACGGATTCCAGTTAAATTCCTCTTAAACATTGCGTGCTTATAGCACGAAATTTGTTTTCTATATGGATGGGTTGAAATATGTAATTATCATTTATGAAACATATTTTCACATAAATTAGTATTGAAATTTCAAATGCTAAATATATTTTGCTAAATTATACGTATTTTTGTTCTTAAAAATTACTTAATAATTAATACAAAAAAGAAAGCTAGACAAAAGATATCAAGTCCCATTAAAAGTGATGCTAAATTTGATAATCTGCAATATTTTAGCGGAGCATTGGATGTTCGTTTTCATCCTTTTTCTTTCACATCTTTGACGTTATCAATTAATTTTGCACGGTAAAGGTTCAGGCACAGCCCGAAGGACAAGACTCCAGTCACCGGTCAATCCAAAGTATGTGCCCGAAAGACACTACTCCCATCACTGGTCATTCTAGATGTGTGTACCACAAAGACACTACTCCCATCAAAAAGCACCAATAATAAAATGCGCAAATTTCCATATAAATGTGCTTTTCGACATATGATTTTCAAATCAAATTGATGAAATTGTACTGCTGAACTTAATGAATGAACTCCATAATAACATTGCAAGAAATCAAATTTAGGATCACTTGAATGCCTACGAAATAAAAAATGATTAAATATTTTACAGCAATTGTTTTATATCAGTAACATTGTATTGAAATTATTGATAACATGATTCAATCATTTACATAATTTTAATATATGAAGGTGCATCATGTCTCGTTCAGAAACTCTGGTCAGTGAATAAACATACGAATAATCAACGACTGAGCAAGGAATTTAACATACGTACTTGGAAATAAGGTTGTGGAACATTACCTTTTTCCAAGTAACTGGTGAAATTTCTGATAATTCCAGTTTCAATGCACATTCTTATAATGTAGTTTTTTCCCCTCGTTTATTTACTCGAATTTTTTATGCTTAAAATGTTAGCCATGCAT
>JAECUM010066256.1:0-20959 GCA_016617855.1 Megalonaias nervosa | reverse complement strand
TTCTTGATTCTGACAATTTCATAGGTTTTAGATCCCCGACATCAGGTTTATTATTCAACGGAAATATTCCATATACAACTGCAGTTGCTGGATAACTCTGTATATAATATATCTTATCAATACCAGTCAGTATTCCGGGCTTAGATTTATTATTTAAGAGAACAGTATTATTTCCTGATTGTATGTGTACTGGATCGTGTTTGTCACGAATAATCCAAATATCTTCTTTTGTATTTACAATAAATTTTATTAAAATAAAATATTTTTGATCATCAAGGTGATTAATAATTACCTTTCCTCGTTTGTCATTCATCATATTAGTAACATTTCCGACTCTGAATGTTGACCATACATGAGCAGCACCATCGTCATGAAATTCATTTTTTGCTTCACGAATACGTTCGATTATATCCTCATCCGTTAATGCCAGGTCTTGCATCAAAGTACTAAATTTATATTCTGATAGTCTGTCAAGATCAAATCTGGATATCTGAGGTTCAATTGCCGATAATTCCTCCATATAATTAAGACAAGTATTTAAATTAAAATTTTAGTATATATATAATGATTGAAACAAAGAACAAATGTGTTTGGCTCAGAATTGGATATACTTCTCTTTGTAATAAACCGTGCGTGAACAAATACTGCGGAAATCATACACAAAGTTTCAAAAATGGAAGTACAGGACCAATACCGTGTATTCAGTGTGGTGTTGGAGTCAGAGGAAAAACTCAATTGTGTCTAAAATGTGGCGGAAAAAAATATAGAGAATTAAAACGATATTATGACAAAAAAAAAAATAACACTGACTCTCCTATACAAACCGTAGAAGATTATCTGGTTAGATTTCAAAACAATGATTTAGACAAATAATATTATTATATAAAATGACTCAGACAAATCAGACTTATGATGAAATGATCGACAATGATATTATAAGAGAATTAAGAAAAAAAGCATTTCGTAATAAATATGAATTTGTGAAACATCCAGTATATACAAATTATGAAGCATCCCGAGATGGTGTAATCAGACACTGCAGATTGAAAAACCCAGTCGGTACTGTTGATAAACTCGGTTATTTTAGATTTAATGTTGCTAGAGGAAAAAGATACTTATCAAGTAGATTCGTATTTGAATGTTTTCATGGAGTAGTTGAAAATGGACTTGTAGTTGATCACATTGATGGAGATCCCAAAAATAATCGGTTATCTAACCTGCAAGCTATTACACAGAGTCAGAATACTGCACGTGGAAATACTGGAAAATGTAGGGTATTTACAAAGAGAGCTGTTAAATCCATAAATACAGAAACAGACCAAGAAATAACTTTTGAATCAATGAATGCAGCTGCCAGATATTTTGGTATTTGCATACCTTCAGTACGATTTGTCGCAAATAAAGTATATAAATCAGCATATTCAATAAAATATAACCAGCATATAATATTTGAATATATCTAACTCTGTCTTCCTAATAAATAAATTGTATATAGTTCGACTCTATATTTTACCTTCACCGTCGCTGCTCTCAGTGTCACTCTCACTTTTGACAGAATCAAATAATATAATCTTTCTCAGTTGCATTATACGATTATCTACAATCTTCTTTTTCTCGTATTCACGAGATAGTTCGGATCTAATATTTTCGATCGAACGTGCAAGAGGCGCAAATAGATTTACCTGCTTTTCATTTACCATTGCCAAGGATTCTAACATAGACTGATAAATTGATTTTACGAATTTATAATTGGATGGTAATGTGTATTTATTGTCAGTTTTTCTTTGTTTTAATATTTCATAATCGCATAATATTTTTTCAGGATCGAGATTATCAGATAGATTTATTCCGTTATGCTTTAATTTTTTAATAGCAGAAATAATATTATTTATATTTTCTTGGTTCATATATAATAATTATTTCTTTAAAATAAAATAGCATCGTTCCGAATACTGTCAACATTCGTCAGCCATAGGAATCGAACCACGGTCGTCAGTATCATAGTTGCAACAATTATACCACTGAGCCATTTTCCGATTCATACATATAGACGTTTTAAAATTATTATGTAGTAATTATACCCAATAAATTTTAATTTTCTGTCAGATTTCAGAAATCTAGCAGATTTTCTACAGAAAATAATAATATTAATAATAATTTATAACAGATTTCAGATTTCAGATGGTAGATTTCAGAAAATCTAATAGATTTTTCACAGAAAAATAATAAAATAATAATAATATTAATAATTTCTGACAGTTTTTTGATGAATTTCATGATTCAGTCGGACAATTATACCCAATAAATTTTAATTTTCTGTCAGATTTCAGAGATCTAGCAGATTTCAGAAAATCTAATATATTTTCCACAGAAAAAATAATAAAATAATAATTTCTAACAGATTTCAGATTTCTACAAATAATAATATTAATAATAATTTCTGAGAGTTTTCAGAAAATCTAACAGATTTCATATTTCTACAAATAATAATATTAATAATAATTTCTAACAGATTTCAGAAATCTAGCAGATTTCAGAAAATCTAATAGATTTTCCACAGAAAAAATAATAAAATAATAATTTATAACAGATTTCAGATTTCTACAGATAATAATAATAATATTTTCTGACAGTTTTCAGAAAATCTGTCCAAAAACATCAAACAGAGTATATATTTACCCATCAGATTAAAAAAAATATATTATTTCAGAATCAGATTATTTTTTCCCTTATTATATTAGGAAATATTTAATCAGACGTTCTACGAGCGTATATATAAATTAATATTAAGAGACTCTTGTCTTAGATCCAAAATATTTCCTGCCTGGTCAGTGAGTTTGAAATTTATTCTTGTCAGAAATGGATTATGAACTTTCAGGTACACGGGGTTAATTGGTTCAGACACAATTAACCAACCGGGGGGGGGGTCTTTAGGGCTAAATGAATATAGTATATACCCCTGTTCCGCAGTGCCACTGCGGTGATTAGATTTTGAAAGATCTACTTGATAACTGTCATCAATTACGTCACATACCAGATTGACCGCAATTGTTGTTGTTATATTAACAATACCAGGTGAGATATGTCGACCACCACCGTGTGGATCATTATTATATTTAAGAATGGTTGGTGTAGGTATTAATTTTCTCCATGAATCGCATATTCTCTTAAATTGTTCATCAATAAGATCATTAACTGATTTCTTTAGCTCTTCAGAATTAAATCCAGGAATTATAAATGTTGATAGTTGTTCTCGCGTAATTCCGAAATGTTTTAGAAATATTGTTGTGAACAGAAGATTTAGTCTAACACCTCGAGGTGGACTGTCTTCATTAACTATATATAAATCTTTATATCGTTTATCTGCTGTTATGTTCACTAATTTTTTTTCTCTGTTAACAATAATATCATTCATGAAATCTAGGTCTGAAGCAACTTGATTCAAATGTTGTATTACTTCAATTATTTGATTTTTTAAGTCATCGTTGTAGGAAGTGCTAATGCTGGAAAATAAATTTCTTAGATCATTAAGTACACGTCCGTGTTCAGACTTAATTGTACTAGCATATGAATTTATTTCATCAACATCAAGTACTATTATTTTACCTTTTTACCATCAACTATTTTTGTAAAATGGGTTTCTGTTTTATCTATATAATGTATAACTCCATCACCAAAATATCGTCGCCATGGGTAAGCATTTTTTTCTGTTCGATATTCTGGAGATTTTATAAATTTTTTAACATTTATGACAAAATCAGATCTCTGTGGTTCTGGTGGTCCTTGATAAACCGGTGGATATTCAGGCCAACCTAATACTGATCTAATCAAACTTTGATAAATATCTACGGAGTAATCAGGAGAATTTATTTCAATAACCGCAGATAGTGTTGGTTCGTAGACAGTAATTGCTATTTTGGATTCTTTTCCTGTGATGGATTTAATTCTGCGTTGGAACTCATCATTAATCTGTTCTATTTGATAACTGCCCGTTGGAATAGAAACTATTTGCCAATCAGGAGTTCCATCAGGTTTATTCTTATTAGCAAATATTAATGAATTATTTGGCTGTAGTCCACCAAATGGTTTTGATCTAATATTGGGCCAGCTATAATAAACTCGCAATTGTGCTAATGCTATTTCTTTTGCAGGAATTGTGGTTGGAAAATTGACACTAAACTCAGGATTGGTCGAACTTAACGATATCATAGTAGTTTTTGACGGAGTTGTATTAATAACGATCTGCTGAAGTAATTCCCTGTCTGTCATTATTATTATTGTTGTTATTTAATTCATTAAAATCATTTGCGATCACTTTAAAAGCATCATCATAAGTTTTCATCATCATCGCGAATTCAGTATCAGATATTTCACCATCACTAACACACGAAGAAATATATAAGGATAATTTAGAACATGCCTCTACCACTGTGTGTAATTTAATCATATAATCGTGCAATTTAGCATTTGTACAAGTATGTATCTTTTTGGTTATAATACCTAGAACACCAGCAATAGTTGTTGATGCTGAAACAATAATGGCTATAATAGTAGGTGCTGTCATCGTCAATGTTGATAATAATAATCCTGTTCCAGTAATAACAGCAGAAACCGAGTAAACAACTACATCGATGACAACTATACGTCTTTTGTATTTTTTTATTTTCGTGTTATAATAGTCGATAAAATTATTTAGTTTAGTCAGACGCTCACATACTTGATTGCATCTGTAAAGTTGAATGTCAATGCGAGACTGAGGTTGATCCATTATTATTATATTAAATGATTAATTGCGGTGTTTCAACCACAAATTCCATATGCCACCAATAAGGCTCTGAGTTTATTGTTTGATTATATATTCTCAGTATAAATGTTTCTTCAACATCTTTTCTTAACAATATAGATACAACTCCAGAGAGAGAATCAGTTGAATGACGCAATATATATCTGTTAATTATAGCAAATCTTTCATCACTAAATACGGACAGCCTGTAAATACCAGTAATTTCTGCGGT
Source organism: Megalonaias nervosa (assembly GCA_016617855.1). Lineage (NCBI taxonomy): Eukaryota > Metazoa > Mollusca > Bivalvia > Unionida > Unionidae > Megalonaias > Megalonaias nervosa. The sequence goes on along the minus strand of JAECUM010066256.1, from coordinate 15,944 downwards.
ATATTTGATAGTGTTATTTTGTGATGTCCATGTTGATGATCCTGATGCTACTGTGTATACGATATTTTCAATCGAACTGTGGGGGATTATATACCGATTTATTTTTTTATTAATTTCAGTAATATCACTTTCTAAACTAAATTTTTCTTCTATTTAATGTATAAAGTTTTGCTTCTATATCAATTAATTTTTTATTAATATCGTCAAGTTTTATATCAACATTTGATGGGTTTCCAAAAAAATCATTTTTAAGTGTGTTTATGTTTCTGTGAAAACTTAAAAACGTATTCACGTGACTAAGAAATTCATTTTTGAGTGCTGTTATTTCATTACTGATTGGAACTTCCTTATCATCGACGTATTTTTTATTAACTGCATCAAAATCTGTCTCTGGTCTTCTGAGATTAGTAATGCCATTATTATTCATGTCGAGAAATGCACGCATTATACCGCGGTTGGTCAATACGTACTTAGATTCTTGATCGTCTACATATTTCTTTGTTGCGGCGTCTGCATCTGCGGTTGGATTTCCAATGTCGGTGATTTTATTCTGATTCATATTAATGTCTCCGGTAAATACATCGCCGGATTTCTTAATATAATTACTGAGTGATGTACCAGAATCTTGTATTTTACCTTGATCAGAGAAGGTAACAATATTATCTGCAGCCGCAGTTGGAATTCTTATAAGAACATCTGATAGTTGTATATTACTTGTTTTTAATCGTCCTTGATTATCCTGAAAAACAACTACTTCATTTTGATCCACACTGGTTATATTTAATAAATCATCAATTTCATTTCTGAGTTGATCAAGAGTTGCGTATTTAGATAAATCAACTTGTTGATGACCTCTACGGGAAGATCTTCCATAAATATCTACCATTATATTTACTAATGTCTGTTTAAATACGACGTCGTAGTATATTCATGTACAACTTTGTGGGGGGTTTTTGTTGATTTTGATATAGCATCAAGTACATTAAGTACTTCTCGACCACATATTGGTGGATCGGTTAATGTTTGTGTAGGTAATGTTGAATACCATATTGGAATACTTTGATAGCAACTAATATACTTTAAGAATTCTTTTGGTGGAGCTAGACCATATGAATCAAAATAAATAATTCCACGTGGATCAATTGCATATCCGACCCAATGCGTGCCTGGACCAGAATTTTTATCGAGATTAATAATACCTGTTTCAATATTATTTGGGTTGTTTTGGTAATTGATCGCGCATGAAAACTCCTCTAAAATTTTTTATTTTTAATTTTTAGCAGCATCTAGTAAATCAAAATTGGACATAGGAGATATTAGTAAACTGTCCCTGGTAATCTTAGGCCTTTTCCGTACCATGAATGTGGAGTCCCTGGTAATCTTAGACCTCTTCCCTTTTTTTTTGATTCCCTTTCCTGTTGCTTTCTTTAATGCCATTCCAGCAGCGGTTCCAACAGCGCCTAATGCAGCTGCTTTTGCAACAGCTGGGGCTGCAGCGGCTATTAATGCTGGTATAGCAGCAAGAAGTGGAAATATACCACCTGTCTTAATGATATCTTTAATGGCACCCGCAGAAAGATTAAGTTTTATACCTTTATTTGATTTTTTTGCTTCATTGAAATGCCCGAGCTGACGTTCTGTAAGAGATAATTTATTTGACCGCTCATCTGATCTTTCTTTAGCAATATTTTTAATCCACAATTATTTTTTGATGCTGATTGTATCTTTTTAATCTGACCAGGAGTCAGACTAACACTAACATTATTATACGACATTATAATATTCATAAATAATCTAATTACATGTTTTCTACTGGAGCATCAACGACTCTCATTCGTCCACCAGCACCTTCAAGTAACATCGATTTATCGCTGAGTATGACAGCAATTGCCCTGTAATTGGCAATAGTTCCTATTGTCACACGAGCTCGAAAATGTATATCGACTACAGATTGTCTGGTTAAATCTAAATGTTCGAGCGAAAAATAATAAATTGGGTATAATGTTGTAAAATCCAATTGTGATATTTGTAAACCAGTATCAACATTTGATCACGTCCCATGAACGTCATTAGACGGTGATATACACGTGCTACATGATTTTGATCGAAATTCAGTAAAATATCCTCGGATGGTTCTTGATGTCCATTTATTCTTAAGGAAACTTCGGAAACACCAAGATTATCAAATATCATAATACTACGTGTTTGATCATCCACCCGTGCAGCATCTTGAAATGCAATAAATATATATCGTGGTGCAGAAACACCTTGTTGTGATGCTATTTGCCACGTAAATAAACCATTAATATTACTCTGAACAACATCTGTGGTCATTGTTAACCACGATAATGCTGATTTACCACCTTGATTCATAAAAGAGAGTAGACGATCTTCTTCAGTTATTGATGGAGTCATTACTGGCATCCACAATGAAAGTTTTGTCAGAATTACTTTGCCAGCATCACCAGCGAGTCTCCATAATGCATCGTTGTCAGTTGCTTTTCGTACAAGTACAACTGTATGCTTAGCTCCGAAAATGACTTTTCTGACATTTCTACAAAATCCAAATATATGTGATAGTGGAATCACACATGAAAATGCTCTTCTTCCACCACGCAACATTGCTCGACGTGATCTAAATCCTAAGTTGAAATCTGGATCTACATTAATAATCATACTTTGTACATCCGCATTGGCGTTTCTAGCAAAATTTCTTGGTTGTCCTATTTCATATTGTCGATACTCTGGAGAATCAGTTGTATCCTTTGCAAACATCATTGATGGACCAGCTGATCTTGAATAATCATCACTATATCTTGCAAGACCAAGTATTGTTGTTGCAACGTCGACGTCCTTCTGAATAGATTCAATATTTTTCCGTCAATCATGTACGTTGCACTGTCAAATAATGCCATAATACCATTATTAACAAAACCGACATTAACATCGTCTCCATATGCTACTGGTGCTGCAGGATTAGCAATATTTAAAATTTCACCTTCGACTTCAATAAATGCTTCAGCGGGTAAGAAATATCTACTTGTATCCTGAACCTGTAGTTCAATTCGTCCACGCTGATCTGGAATTCGTGCGTCGTAAGAATAATACTGATAATCACGCACAGACTCATCCTTAAGTACTGGTGCGTCCATGTCAAATGCGGGATCAGATATACGTTTGAACATCTTTATTATATTTATTATCGTCTAAAACGAAGATTACTTCGGGAAGTGAGACCACTTCCTGCTATCAGACTAGAGGTTATATTTTTTCTTTTTCTGATAAAGGCACATCAGCCAACTCTGCTAGTTTTTGATTAGCAACTTGATTTATTATTTTACTGACATTTGCAGGCATTACTTCTGTACTAGGTAATTTTACTGGTTGAGGTCGGACCGCAGGTCTGCGTATTAATCGTGTTAATCTATCTTTAATCGCTGAAAATGCTTTACCAGCAACATTACCAACAGCACCAATACCTTTTTCACGAACAACGTCAATAGCTTTCATTCCCAGTTGCTTTGTAATCGGTATTGCTTTTGGGGCTATCCTTCTAAATAGACCCTGAACAACATCACCTAGTCCATTTCCGTATGTCGTTTTATATACTGGTAATCGTGAATTTATCACCCTGACCATGGTTGGTCCACGTTGAGTACTATGTACTATCATTTTATTATAGTTATTATATTTAATTACATACTCAGTCGCTGTAGTAGTCATCGGCAATTTCATTAATAAGAGACTGATAAACATCAACATCCATGATACCACCGGTAAATAATCGTCTGCAAATATCAGCTGCTTCATTAATTATTTCTGGGGAATTATTACCAGCTCGTTTTCCTCCGATGAGAATTTCTAATCGATCGACATCAGCAAGGATATTATTGGGACAAGTAATAAAACCACTTCCTAAACCACTTCCAATTACACCGGGAGCGTCTTGAAATTCTTCTTCTTCCTCTTCACTTGGTTTCGATGATGTTGTTTTCTTTGGTGTAGGAGATATAACTGGTATTCGTGATTTTGGTGATCCTGGATAATCACGAAATGATTGCTCAGATGGGTTTGGTGCTATTTGTTTTGAAGGTTTTTTACTTTGTTTTTTCTCCTTTTCTAATTTGATTAATTTATTAATTTCACTAACATAATCCTGATATAGTGGATCATTCTCGTTAATTCGTTCAACATCCATAAATATGCGATATAAATATTTTTGCCATTGTTTACTGTTTTTAATATCTTTAGCGTATTCAGGTTTCATTAATTTATCTCTTCGACTAAAACCACCCAAAGCAAACTCAGCTAGTTGATCTAGGTTAAATTTTTTAAGGTAATTAATAACTTTTTCATCAAATTTATTTATCAGTTCAGCAGTACTTATTACATGACTCTTTTGTTCGGGGGTTGGTGCTTCAGCACCTCCAGGCTGATCTTCATCTTCAGATATTTCCGGGACTGGCATCGCAGCAGATATTTCGGCTGGAAGTTCTCTAAGAATCTTTTTTGTCTGTTTTGTTCTTTTTGCTATTTTTCCAGTTTCCTCAGCGGTTTTCTCTAACACAGGTTGAATACCTTTAGTGGTCTCAGTAATAGGTTTAAATAATTGTTTTGTATCCTCCTCAAATTCAACATGAGATTCTTGTCGTTCTTGTAATTGTTGCTTGACAGCATCACGAATAGGTAAATATTTTCTAATTGCTTCTAGTCTTTCTCGTGCTAATCTAGCTGAGTGTGGTTCTCCAATATTCATTATTAAATAATATTTATAATAGATATTTAATTGAATTTGAAATCACCAAAAATACTTAATAAAGCGCGATAACTCTGCTCCCCCTCTGCTAGAGCAGCAGGAAGGGTGAATGACAAAAAAATTGAGTGACCCGGTAAGTAAACTAAACACAATATAACAAAAGTCAAAAATAAATTAACAAACATGAGCTAACTAAAATTATTTATTATCCGTTTTTTCAAACTATACTGTAATAATATTGTTAGGAGGGTTCGGTTTATCATTATTGACCTTATTTTTTTTCATTTATTTTTACTTAACGGTTCAGGCAAAAAGTTGTAGGGTTCACCCTTCCATATTTAATTGTCGAAAAACTCCCTGTATCTTATTTATGTATCGACGAGTCAACAATAAATACTATAGCAGCAGGGAGGGTGAACCCAGACATTTGGTAATGAATATGTTTGCCTGATGATTAAGACAAATGATTTCGCGGTATGGCAGTCGAACCTTACACATTTGTCTTAATCATAATGCAAAATATGCTCGAAACCAATTTGTAGGGTCCACCGCAGCAAGGGGTGGTGGTGGACAGACATTTGGTAATGAATATGTTTGCCTGATGATTAAGACAAATAATTTCGCGGTATGGCAGTCGAACCCTACAGTTTGTCTTAATCATAATGCAAAATTTGCTCGAAAACCAAGTTGTAGGGTTCACCCTGCCTGCTGCTGAAGGTGAAGTAAGATATCATTGTTGATATTATCAAAGGCTGCGGATAAGTCATGGGTTGTGAGAATTTAAATCTTACCATCATCCAAAGCAGACAAAAGGTCATTAGCAACTATTAGGAGGGAAGTTTCCTTACTGTGGCAGGGGCGATAAGCCCATTGGAAATTAATGAAGAGATTATAAAAATATGTAAATACTTTAGGGGACATACACGTACACACACAAAACATACATGGATAACACATTATAATAACCGCTGGAGTCCAGTATGGAGTCAGGCCCTAAAACCAACTGGTGGTGCTAATAAGCCTAGCTTCATCACATATTTACCCAAACTAGACAAAATGGCCAGTGATGATGAAAATAGATTAAGTGGAAATACAGCACGGATGTGTGATAAACGCATTAAGTCTGATATGGCGAGAACGAAAGCGTACGTTGAAAATCAATTCTAAATCTTCTAAATGACCGTAGAGAAGACACCATGTCCAATATAGGATATTACGTCAGCGTGCATACGTACAGATAAATAGATAAATAGATATACCCCGTTTTCACAATAGATTATATTATCTTTGTTTTCAGGAGTAATTTATAAATAAACTTCAGTTCAATAAAAGGATTAAGGAATAATATAATGAGTACCAATGTGTATTCAGACCTGTATAACTAGTACCAATGTGTATCCAGACCTGTATAAAAACAGCATACTTTTCAAAATGATACTAATTACTGTATTTCTATTTCCGTTTTAATTGTCAGATTTTATGTTTTTAGTTACTGTATCAATATTCAGAACGATTTCATCGAATCCACTGAAAAAACTCATTTATTTTCGAAAACAATAGGAACATTGGTGTATCGGATAATACAGATATCACGATTCCAACGGAATCATAGATGATGACAGAAATGTACAACACGATCACGTGATATTCCTTGCAATGAGGAAATTTGATTTTAGTTCGCAATTAAATCCCACTCAGTGTGTAAATAACGATAACGTGGATCAAATGGGAATCAACCGCAACAATATGAATATTAGTAATTTTAGGTTTTTAGAATCATGTTAGTACGCTAAAAGTAAACAATCAGTTGACGAGATGAAAAGTGGTAAGGCTTGCGGTGTAGACGATATCCCAGGGGAAGTGACAATAAATGAAGCGGTAATTGATTTCTCACTTAGATCTCTCCATAAAATGGGCGTTTTGCTAAGCTTTAGTCGAGGGACATTGTAAATCATATTCCATAGTTTAGTATAGAGCATTTCAAAGGTCTCTCTCAGACTGGGGACTCTTGTCCTCTCTCATATTGGGGACTCTTACCCAGATATTTTACAAAGCCTACTTCAGTATACCTTATTCCAGACTACAAGTTTGTCGGAGGACAAGAATGTATCAGTTGATGAACAAAACAAGCTTGAAAAGGGGCGTAATACAATAGACCATATTTCCAATCTCACCAATATCAAGCAGACGTGGAAGAGGCAGTTAAAACCAACATCTTCTTTAGTGATTGATTGAAAAAAGACTATGGTACAAATGAGAAATCAATTTTTGGGAGTGTTAAACTGAACCCGACTGGAGGGAAGTTATACAGTGCCATCAAATGTATTTGAAATGTTACATGTTATGTGTAACAAATAGTGTTCATACATATATATAGTGTGTGGATTAAAACAGAGGTATCCTTTATAAACAGCTTTTTTCTACCTTTATTATCAATGACTTAGCAATACCGTTACCGTCCCTCGATAAAGATGTCTGTATAGATCTGGTTTGTAGATTACTGTAAGGTGGTTACATTGACCTGCTAGCTAGGACACCTGACGATTTAACTACATGTAGATATGCTGTTATACCTTTAACAGATAACTATAACTTGTAAATAAGGAATTTCTCTACTATAGTATTATTGTTAAGTTTGTCACAGTAAATGGAACAGGAGACTAGTTCTTGCTAAAGCGAGGATATTTGGTGGCGTCCCCTACCACATTTACACTAAGTTGTATGACAATATCGCACATTGTTTTGACGAATTGTTCCCCGAGGAAAATTTTGTGACTTGATGTCAGTACCCATTCTTCATCCGTGTGTTAATTACGATGAACGATACTGCGTCTGTAACATGATGCTTCTATGCAGAAATACTCAGCCCAACTGACCAAATAAACTATTAGACCACATGACTACTAAAATAGGTATCTCGCCCAAATTGAAAGTTCTGACTAGACCACATGGCTACTACAACAGGCATCTGGGTAAATTTTAAGTCCTGACAAAACCAAATAATAATAATAATAATAATAATAATAATAATAATAATGAGGACTTTGTATAGCGCCTAATCTTTAGAAGCTCTAAGCGCTTTACAACATCAGACAAACATATATAATAATATGATTACAAAAAACAAACACCATGAAATCAGAAAAAAGAAAACATGCTGAAAATATTTAAGGTAAGGAAACATTATTAGGTCTTTAAGTCTGTTCTTGCAGTCGAAATAGGTGAGTTTTAAAAGCGCTCTTGAATGAGATCACTGTGTCTTTGTGTCTAAGTTCAGTGGGCAATTCGTTCCACGTTGCTGGGCCCTGGTATGCAAAATAACGTTGTCCATGTGGCTTCATTTTCATTGTGGGAATAATGAGAATACGATTGTCAGAAGAGGATCGTAAGTATGTTGCTGGTGTGTACACATAGGTGCGGTCGGATAGGTATGTTGGACTGGAGCCCGTACAGAGCAGGGGGGAGGTGTGCTCTGATCGTGGAATTCTAAGGATGATCCAAGCAGCTGTGTTTTGAACTTTTTGAAGTTTCTGGAGTAGATATTGAAACGAACCAGACAGAATTGAGTTACAATAATCCAGTCTCCCAAACTGAAGCAAAAGGACCGATTCTTTTTGTTGCTACAATCTCTGTACATAGATTAATTCCGGTGGAACGAGCATGCCCAATAGCAAATGGTCAAACGAGTATGCCCAATAGCAAATGGTCAAACGAGCATGCCCAATAGCAAATGGTCAAACGAGCATGCCCAATAGCAAATGGTCAAACGAGCATGCCCAATAGCAAATGGTCAAACACGCAGGCACCTCTTGTTACCACGAAAAGATACTGCAGGTAAAGCGATATCGGCTGTCCAGCCGTTTTCCATATAAACCTTCGCACTATGTTAAATTTTTACTATCGATAAACTTTCGACATCACATCCTCTCTACCAGCCACAAGTCTCCCCAACAAAGAGACCTGTGCGACGAAACTACAGCACAGACAGAAAGCTACATCAATATCATACCATGTCAGGTTACACGGCTCCTCGCAAGTAAAAACTCATGCTGTTATGAAAGCTAAGAAGCTTTCTCAGTAAGTTTCCATCAGCAGCCATACGATCAACAGTCATGAAACCACTACAGAAGGTGTTTTTCAAAGGAAAGCCTCGAAAGCTCTGCCGAATCAAGAATCCTTACCTCTGAAAGCACGCTTTACGTAACTAATGGAATGCCGCCTGTCATCTGTGGAGCGGAAACCATTTTCAAAAACTGGCGCAAGAGAGCCGAAATTTCAGAAAAGGGAACTACGACCTGCCGATAATAACACAAACCCAAGAAATCTCCTTACCGCAGTAACTGATTTGGGGGTAGACCATTTGTTTACAATATCTCCTTTTTCAGGATCGATTGCAACTCCTGCAGCTTATGTGGTACGACCGAGATTCCGCACCTCTGAAGACACGTAAAGACTCGTGCTTGTCTCTCAAACAACTTCTCAAATGACCCTGGCTCGTTGCACAAACAAAATGATATCACTTTGAACTTGTACAGACCAGCTTATACAAGACAGCATAACACGACTATGATCGACTCAATAAAGAGTTTATGAATCTTTCTCAGTAACAATTCATAGCATTATAGTCCACAAAAAATCGCCTCGTCCGATCTTTCTTTGCTACCAGTACTCTGCGAGCACCACATGAGCTTATTACTGGTTGTGTGAATCCATTCTTTGATATATTGTCGACATTATGTCAATCCTATGCCGGACAGTGAGCGGCAAAATTTTGGGTGGTACTCGGACATTAAAAACCGGGTCTACTTGATGTTTGCCATGTTTTTTATTATAAGTTTAGTAACACATTCAGTTTTGTTGATAACTTATAATTTTCTAGAAATGAACTATTGACTCTCATCCTGGTTCTACAGTTGTGTATTAAAATTTTTATATAATGTAGTTTTCTTGAGAAATTACTCATTCTTTCATTAACATCTTTAGCAGAATTAGTCTTAATGTTCTGTTCAGTATTTTCATTTGGGTGGAATTATTTATTCAAAGTAATATTAACTGGAAATACAAAGTGCAAATCAATAATATTCTTGTACCGAAACATTAATTTTGAATTATAGTGATTTCAGACAAGGACATTTGTGGATTATAATATTGTGATACATCGAAAGACTGACTCTTAGCAAATCTCCACAATCCAGGTTATTGGCACATTACTACGTTCGAGGCATATCAACTTAATCAATATTGAAATTCAATTGGAATAACACTGGAATTCAGTTGAAACTTTATATATTTGGACTTGCGATAAATTTTTTAGGAATATTTGGGATTTAATTCACAATATTGTTCTTTTTTGAATTTTCACTTTGTATTCTAGGGAAATAAATCATTTGTTTTTTTTTAGATAACTTGTTGGTTTTCGCTCTTTTCTGTTACATAAGTTAAGACTATAGAATTGTGACACTTGGTACAGTCGTATTGATAATGAGCCCAATCATTACCATTCCAGCACTGGACATTTGATCGCCTCAGTCATGCTGCTTGTATTGCCGTTTGCGCCGCTGGCCTTTTTCTTTATGTTCTTTGCTCTATTTCTTGTTTAGTTCCTTTAATAACTCTACTTAGGCTCGTCATGACTCTTAAACCAAAGCTTACTGGAGTTTGTCTTGCACCAGCATGCAAGAAAGCCTCCCATTAGAACCTGATTCTGATTGCATCTTGCAAGCTGCTTGGGCTAATGCGCAATATCTCAAGTATCATATCTTCATCTTAAATGGCACCGAAGAAATGATTTTTGCAAATCTAGCATGAATATCAGGTGGCCAACCATGATATCTCAGCGAAAGAAAGTTTTGTGTGATTTGTCCTAATTCGGGAATCGTTTCGCCTCTTCCTCTGCACCTTGTAGTATTCGTCTTGGTGCGATGGGCGAAACAGCTTCCAAGAGAGCTTTTAACCTACAAACCTTGACTTGACCGGGCTCAACTTGAACATTGGTCAAACTTGGAGGTGTCCTTCCTTAAGCATATAGCTTAGTGCAAGCCCTTCTCGACTTCGTTCCATTTATTGATCATTGCACCGTGCTCAATATGGGTCATATAGTCAAGAAATGGCGATGAACCATCATAAATATCTGCCATAATAACCTCGTTGCTTTGAGCTGTTGAAGAATTAAATTCTGTTTTCTGATGCTAATATCTTCGGTGAATTGCGAGCTTCGCGTCTCTCTGTTGTCTTTGACTTCACTGGATATCTCGACCGAACTTGCTCTAAATTAATATGTTCCATGACTGTACTTAATTTGTCCAATTTCTCTGTGATTAGGGTGTCTTTGGTTTAAACAGTTCTAGTAATCACTCCTCAAGGAACATTGGAGGAGTTTCAATCATATCTATCAGACCTCTTACGGTGGGTTCACCTTCTTAATAATTACGAACTCTCAATCTTGAAACCTGGCACAGAATTAATGTATATCTTCGTATTTTCTTCAAAATTCGAGCTATCATACGGAATAGAAATCTTAACGAACTGAGTGAGCATTACTGTCGATGTCGAGAAGCTTCTTTTGTCTCGTGGCAATAGGTGTCATTGTCGGTAAGAGTCGCGTCTGAACAGCAATGGCCTATCGATAAGTACGCTTACTCATACTAGTAGCCAACATAATAACCAGACGATAGATACAAAATAAATCACACTTTTAGTTCTTTCTTCTATCCTGTTGCGACATGAAATGATTATTATTTTCGAATCAATTTTGCCTGCTAATGATTGCTATTCAAGAATATGTCCACACATATAGAAACTACTTTCCACACAAATCTTCACTTTTCAAACTTAATCCTTCGTCATATGTACCCGGTACATACATACATACATACATACTTGCACACATACTTGAACATACACATGTATACAAGCATACACACATGCATACGCAAGCATATTCGAAACAATTAATTACAGTCCCCAATACACCTGATTTGAACTACATTGTGTCCCCCACCTATATAGAGGGACATTTATAATGGGAGTTGTCAGACCCTGGCCTGAGGGTAGCCCTCTACCCATGACAAAGAAAAAGACATGCAAACACCTAGAAAATTAGAAAAAGTCATATAAATTTTCACTTGATTTGCTTTAATATTTAGTAGGTTTAGAGTACTTGTTCAGTCCTTGAAGTGCAGCTTGTCATTGTCTGCAAAATCCAAACTTGACAACCGAAAAACATTTTGACATTTCGGATGCCTAGTCTATGCGCCGAGGCTTATTGTATATGCCGTTGTTGCGAACTAAACAAATAACACCAACAAGCATGTAAAAGTTCATTCAAGTATTCCCGTGGTTTTCAAAGCATCGGTTGCCTATCCCAAGCGTTAATTGTTTCAGGAACGTAAGCCAGTCACTATTGTCATAAATTAGAAAAGACCTGGAAACAATTCCATTTTATTTATAGGCTGAATGAGTGTCGGGGATGAATGAAAACATCCTATGTCTAATCATACACATCTAATAACAACTGTAATTATTGTCGAAACCACGCGAAGTCCTTCCAGTAAACTCAGGAAACAGATTTTGAAAACAATGCAGAATTTTAAGTTTTTCCAAACCTGCAACCTCCACAAACTTAAAACAATCGAAACCTCAGACAAAAATTTGGGGCAAGAATGTAGTACAAGAAGGTACAAATGTGAGAGACCTTGATGCAAAACTTGGTTGAAATGGTCCAGTGACCTTTAAGACTAATTAAAATGGCAACGGCGCATGACGCAAGCCAGACGAAGGAAAATATATCATAAAGTCATGTTGCCTTACGACCAAGTGAGCTAAACTAAGTATATAAATGAAAGAAAATCTTGTAAATCATCAGAGAGAATATCAATTTAGTGTTCATAACTCACAAAAAAAAAATAAATTACATTCTGCTAAACTCAATTCCAGAAATGACGATTGTTCCCTATCATCAAAAATCACTGTCATGCCTCTTCCTTTTTTTTCGCAGCCCTCAAAAAGTTTATTATTATACCTGTAATACAATCATGTCACAGATATAAACAAACCGTACGCTGGTGCTGTATTATGTGATTGGTTCAGAATGGAGGAATGGGCTTTCTGTGTGCCATTGTGTGATTACATCGGAGTGGAGCCATGTGCTACCTCTGTGCCATTGTGTGATTACATCGGAGTGGAGGTATGGGTTACCTGTCTCATTGTGTGATTACACTAGAGTAAATCCATGGGTTACCCGTGTACCATTATTTGATTACGTCGGAGTGGAGGCATGGGTTACCCGTGTGCCATTGTGTGATTACATCGGAGCGGAGACGTGGGTTAACTGTGAGCAATGTGCGATTACATTGGAGTGGAGGCATGAGCTACTTGTGTGCCATTGTGAATTAGACTTATCGCTGAACGATGTTATTAACATATTTTGGTGGGATTGAAAAATTACGTGTGCTTCATACAGTTAGAAACCTAGTTTTGCATACTGTTCAGCATAGGTAAAGTAAAACATTTTTAATTTCAGATTTGTCATATAGTCTGAAAGCTTATATCAGAATTATCCATTGTTTGTTTGGTTGGTTTTGTTTTGTTTTGTTTTGGTTTTTTTTTTTTTTTCTTCTGCAAATGTCAGTTTCGTCATTAAAAATAAAACTTCCATGAATCTATGCCAAGTCCGACTAGGTTGTGTCAAAGTTGTTAGTCGTTGGAAAGCGTTTCTAGCGAAATTTTATTGAAGTAATGTTAACCAATTGGAATAAAATCATTTGATCAACGGTAAACAATACAATTTTGCTTTAGATATGGGAGTCAGCATGGCAGCTCCCAGGCACCAGCAAAACAGATAAGCAGCTACTGTGAACAGCCACAGTTGTCAACTACGTCACATTGTTTATTTTGATGGGTCATAATGTAGTAGGCCTATTACGATGAGGTTCCACGAATATCTCAGTCATTGCAAAGAAAAAATATCTTTTGGGAAAGTAGTCCGCAGTATTTTTCCGCATAGCACGTCCTAGTTCATAAGCTCCTTCAGGACACAAGTCAGCATAGGAAACTTTCACCTGCGAAAGTAACGTTTGTCCTGCCATTGCTTTGGTGAAGCCATGTTGGGAGCCGGAAGCTTCACCAGTATTAATACAGTGCAGTAAATATCTGCTAATTTCTTCTTTCATGTAGGTTGAATATACACCTAACGCTGGACATTTATGCAGTATAAACAATGGAAAGCTGCCACTCGCTATTTGTGTCACCAAATGACCGTTACAAGGAGAAGTATGCCACCCACCCCGTCCATAATCCCTTACCACTTCAAGGTGCGCCTTTACTTACTGATGTGACACAACAGCCCCTCAGTAGTAATATTATCGCGGTATGAGACCGGCTGGAATTCCGATTTCCAACCCCTAAAGCACATATATATTCTCCTGTGACTTTTCTCCACTGAGAATTTGTAAGCATGAGTGCATCTGTGATTGTAACCAGCGTGAGGCCACATGTGAAATATTTCCACGTGGTGCCACAGTCAGATCAATAAAACCACGGCAGACAGCTATATCACTGCTGTTATTGATCTGCAGATATCTGCCTATCGTATACAGTCTCGGGCTTCAGCACAAAGACAAGCGTGGATGACTCTGAGTTGCCCATAATTCTCAAAGAGTAACCATATATTATTTGTTTTATACCAGAGAATGAACAGTCGATATCAAAACGACTCAAATTATTGTTGGCAGAAGCGCTAATTAATAATTTGAGACATAGATTTACCCTTCCAATATGCCAGCTAAGATAAATATGTGGACCACATAAGTGATCTTTAACATTTACAGAGACAAAATAAACTTGCGGGACCACGTATGCGATAAAATTAGATATGACACTATCGAAAATAATAAGCGATGGAATGGCAATTCTGCAATGGATTAGTTTTCACATCGATAAATAGGAAAGGGTGCATTACACTGTTGTACACCAGAACTGTGAAGTTTCTATATGCATTAGTTTTAATAACAGTTAAGATTTCTCGTAGCCTAATCGGATAGCATGTCCTACTCTTGGTCGAAATATTTTAGATTCGAATAACACTCGCGGAAAATTATATTTTTCTATTAATTGAGGTAACGTCGAACATAGGATGGTTACACGCAAAAATGAACGTCAGATCTGATTATGTATTGTCAGTGTTAATTAAAACTATTACAATCATAAATTACAATTATTTTAGACGTCTAAAATAACTTCCGGCCTCAAAGGATGTCGTTTGGCACTCAAGCGGCTCATTTGTAGTAGCAAACACAATCCGCCGTAATTGACACTGATGAAAATACATCTATTGACTGTAAGAAAAGAACGCTTATAATTCTCGAGGAAAGATTGCTCCTTCTGCGTGAGAATATTATGTTAGAAAATTACACCGAGTATATATTCAATGTGGAAAGCCTCATCGATTCATGAGTATAATGTTTTGAAACGATTTCTAGCTTAGCTAATGCGGGAATTAAATTGCGCTAGCAATTGTGCTTGTAATCTCACAGAAAATACTAATTCAATATTTCTCCAAAATGCGTCATATCAATTTGTCAAAGAGGCTAAAAAGGTGTATGATTTTATAAGTTAGCGATCGTGTTGAAGCAAAAACGACTGGATAGGTAGAGTGAAATGTCACCGTAAGATATTGTGCAAGAAACGTTGAAGTCGCCGACGTTATGCGAACCCGTCGATGACCATAATGCAGTGACCAGTGACGACGATATCGAATCTAGCAGCGAATACAGCAATGGGTAAACCAAATAGAGAAATGCCTTTGGCATATAATATAATATTTGCATCAACACCTGATTTTCCTCTGGTATACAAACAGATGTACAACGCCGCAGAAGCTGAACAACTTAGTCAGTGGGAGAAATTCTCCGAAGCTGTGTCCATGTCGATTGAATAAAAACATACCTGAGATATACAAGCACTCGAGGACATTTGATATTGTTCCATACAAACGTGCAAAATCCGGCCGTTTTTGAGTTGATGCAGTACTCAGAGATGGGTAATTTGAGCCAATTTAAGCCGAGACCGACTTGAAGGAAATCTTTTCAGGTGTGCACATCAATCTTTTGATGACTGTAAAAAGATCAAGCTTGTTTATTTACAAATCCAAATTTACATTTTCGAAGTACCGTAGCACAAAAATATTGTA
>JAECUM010066253.1:0-23101 GCA_016617855.1 Megalonaias nervosa | reverse complement strand
GAGATTGCAACAACAAAAACAACAAAACCAAAACTAAACAAAATTGAGAACGAGATAAAAAAAAAAAAAAGAAAATCAACGTGTCAAGCTAAGAGGTATTGAGAGAGAAAAGATTATTGCTAGAGAAACTGAATCAGCATTTGCTGGATTTGAAAAGTCGTTTGAGTTTGAGAACATAAATATATATAATGATGGATTTGATCAGCATGATCTGTTCACTTTGTTGAGCCCAATGGTTGGTGATGAAGTTAGAAAACTTGGCGGAATAAAATTAATTGTTGGTGCTAGTCCACTGATGAAGAGACAAGTTGGTGAAGAAGAGAAAGAGATAACACCATGGCTTAACAAAATATCAATTTCAATTTACCAAAACAACAATCTGCGAGAGATATCTGATCAGTTGTATCAGGAAATAATGAATAAAGTTGAGGCCTACGAGCAAAGTGGTTCGGCTTGGACATTTGATGGATTTCTCAAGATAACATTTCATACTGGGAAAACAGCGCCTTTGAGAGGATCATCTTGTGTCAAAATACCAGAGTTTATACAGAAAACGAAATCATGTTTGAACATTGAGAACAATGATGACTACACAATGATGACTACTGCTTCTTATGGTGTGTTCTAGCTCGTCTTTATCCATCAGACTGCCATCACCTGGAGAGAGTGAGCAAATACAAAGAACACATTAACGAAGTGAATATTGGTGGACGTCAGTTTCCACTTGATGAAAACATTATCAAAATTTGAGACGTTAAATTCTGAGATAACCATAAATCTTTTTGGCGTCGAGGAGGGAGCTGATTCAGGAAGAAAATTTGTCATTTACCCTCGATCGATAATTAAAAACTCTGATGAGGAAACGATAAATTTGTTTTTTTACAAAAACCATTTTATGTTGATCAAAAACTTTTCTACACTAGTCAGCATGCAACACAATATGCATAATACAGAAACATTCTTCTGTTTCAAGTGTTTGCAAGGATTTCAATCAAAAGAGATGTTGGACAAGCATAACAAAATCTTAATTTGTCGAGATGTTCAAGCAATCACCAGGCCAAAAGAGTACAAAGCTGTCTTTGAGTTCGCAAAGAATAGTAGGAAACTGATGATACCTTTTGTGGTTTACGCTGATTTTGAGGCAATACTAAAGACGATGGAGGCTCCGTTGAATGATCCGCGTAAATCATTTACCACGACTATTCAGAATCACGTTCCATGTTCAGCTGCGTACAAACTATTTTGCTCCGTTGATCAAAATAGATCAAAACAAATAAAATTGTACAGAGGACCTGATCCAGCACCATGGTTACTGAAACATTTGCTGAGTAAGCTGAATGAGATTTAAAAATTAAAAAAAAAAAAAACAGTGAGCCAGCTAAGATGATAAGATTGACAAAAGAACAGGTGAATGATTTCAAAACAGCAGTAAACTGCCACATTAGTGAAAAGCCTCTCGGCGATGACAAAATAAGAGATCACTGCCATATCACAGGTCAATATCGTGGTGCGGCACATGATAAGTGTAATTTATATTTCAAAATACCTAGCTTCATTCCAGTTGTGTTTCATAACCTGAGAGGTTACGACAGCCATATCATCGTTAAAGCATTTGGTGATGATGAGATAAGAAAATTGTTGGGTAAGGACATGATAACCGCCATACCGAATAGTTTTGAGAGATATACGTCGTTCAGCGTTGGCGGACTCAGATTCACTGATTCTTTTCAGTTCATGGCGAGCTCACTTGAAAGCCTAGTCAAGTCATGTGATGTCTTTAAGAACTTGGAGGATTATTTTGGTGAATCATCAAATGATCTTAAACAAAAAGTGATTTATCTATACGAGTACGTTGACAGCTGGTCAAGATTCAATGAAGGTGAGCTACCATCAAAAGAAAGTTTTACTCAAAATTATCAAATGAGAACATAACAGATGATGAGTATGAATTTGCGAAGATGATCTGGAGTAAGTCTGAGATAAAATATCTTGGTAAATATCACGACCTGTATTTGATAACTGATGTGTTGCTGCTATCTGATGTATTTGAAAATTTCAGAGTGGTGTGCCAAAAGTATTATCAGCTTGCCCCAGCGTGGTATTACTAATCACATGGTCTCACCCAGGAATCTTGTCTTAAGATGTGTAAATGCAAGTTTGATTTGTTCACTGACCCCGACATGTTCATGTTTATTGAGCGTGGTATACGAGGAGGTATCAGTGTTATCACAAAGACAATGGCGAGAGCAAACAACAAATACTTATCGAATTAAGATCATTACTCGCCATCAAAATACATCATAAATCCCAAAAATTTTAAATTTTATGCAATGAGTCAACTACTACCAACAAGTGATTTTAGTTGGATAAGTGGTGATGAGTATGTCAAAGAAACAAAAATGGGGCAAGAGATAATGCTGGATACGTTGTTGAAGTTGATCTTGATTATCCTGAGAGTCTTCATGATCTGCGTCCATTTTGTGCAAAAACAATGTTGGTTACTGATATGTTGAGTGAGCAACAAAGAGCGATGAAAACTAGATTAGATATTGGGTCGAGCAAACTGAGGAAGTTGATACCAAATCTGATGAACAATTAAACTTATTCAATACATCATGCTGCATGGAGACAAACAGTTGATCATAGACTAGTGATAAGAACAGTTCATCGAGCAATAAAATTCAGACAGGAAAAATGGATGGAGCCGTATATCAATTTCAACACAGAACAGGGAAAGTTAGCAAAAACCAGTTTTTAGAAGAGATTTCTTCAAGTTGATGAATACTGCTGCTTTTGGTCAGACAATGGAGAACATCAGAAAACATGTCAACATTGAGATAGTAAATAATGTGAAGCGAAGAAATAAATTGGTGTCGAGTGATTCGTTCGTCAATATGAAAATATTTGGTGAGAATCTTGTGACGATACAAAGTAAAAAGACCAATTTAGTTCTTGATAAGCCAATCTATGTTGGTGCTGCTGTTCTTGATTTATCAAAGATGCTGATGTACAATTTTTACTATAACACGATGAAGAAAAATTATGGCGATAGAGCACAATTGCTGTTTACTGACAAACATAGTTTATCAAGTTGAAACAGATGGTATCTACAACGACATGAAGAAGAGTAAAAAGTTGTTCGATCTATCAGATTACCCGCTTGATTGCACGTTCATGATGATACCAGCAAAAATGTTATTGGTAAATTCAAAGACGAACCGAATTTTATAGCAGTTGAGAAATATATTGGATTAAAATCTAAAATGTATTGTTTGTTGTTGAGTAACAAGGACAAAAGAAAACTGGCAAGGGAATCAAAACATCTGTTCTCAAAAACAATGTTGCTTATGATGATTATGAGAGAGCTCTGATGAGTGGTAATGTTGAGTGTTTGACAATGACAACTATCAGATCAGATCATCATGAGATAAAAATTAGAGTACTAAACAAAAAGGGTTATCAACGTTTGATGACAGAAGATATTGTGAAGATGGAGTTCACACACTAGCTTATGGTCATTATAAAACAAAGCAATAAATTTTGTCAAGCACTTAAGATAAATGACAAATGCGGATAAGCTTACAAAGCAAGTTATAAAGATTACAAAATTAAGAAACGATGTTTTGTTCACAAACGCTAAATTGGGGGTGTTGGAAAAAAACGTAAAAGATTTCTTGGACAAAAATGAAAAATCCATAAAAGAACTTGATGAGCAGATAAGAGAGTTAAGTGAACATATAAATAAAATTACGGTGATGTTTAGCGTAGTGAAGTTATCACCAGTGCCAGTATCCAAAAACAATAAGGGGTTTCTCCCCCACCAACCAAAAAAGATTGCGAGTTGATCAGTCAACAAAACAAAGTACCATAATAGTAATGCAAAATGGGGGGGGGGGGGGGTATCCCTATCACTCAGCAGAAAAACTTACAATCAAGTAGATTTTCATTTTAGGTGGTTGATTCTGATGAGTGATTTTAATTCTAGTTTAGTTAACCAAAAAGTATTTAAAAAATCTATCTTTTGTGTTGTTAATTTGATAAATACATTTTTTTTTAAATATATTTTTCATACTTATCCACTCTCAGAATGCATTTGAATCACAGAATGTTCCTAAAAGATTGAAAATTTCTCAGAATGTACTTGATCTGAGGGGGTGGAGGAGAAACCCCCTTCCGTATTACTACTGTTATTATATATTAACCAGTTTCAATCATCCTTTTACATTCTCTGCCGATGTGTGTGTGTGTGTGTGTGTGTGTGTGTGTGTGGTTACGAATGACCTTAGGTCAACGTCGTATAGTTATTTTGTAGCAAGCACAGTTTGTTCCATTTTAAATTTGACACGTTGTCTTCTCGTACTTTTGTTACTGTTAAGAGGACTCTTAATAATTTCGGAATATGTGTTGTCCAGTAACATCGAATGTTGTAACGAAAAGCAATAAAACTGCACAAACGAAACCATTGTTCTGCTTTCGATTTCGGAATCGTTATGGCTTACTTGTATACAAAAGACAATAACCAAAGCTAGATTTTGAAAATAAGAAAAATATAAAAAAGAAAATAAGATACATTTAATTTGATGGTTTAACAAAGTCTAGAGCTCATCCCATATGTATTCAGACAAGGAATCGCTACATATAAAATAATAAGAATCATACGATGCAATATATTTACACCATGAGGCTCTTTTCATATTTTGTCACCTATCTTCCGCGACATGCTTCCAAACGATACAGTGAACAGAAAAAAAAAATAAAAATAAATTAGAACACCTGTAAAGATAAAATATTGTTTTGTGATATCTTATGCACACGATCAAGGGTATGTGGTGGCCGATGTATTTCTCCCGCTTCCTCCAATAAAGACCATATTACGCCAAATTTAAGCCATAAGGAGCACGTCCGTACAAAATAAAAGATCTTGTTGTTGAATCGACAAAAAAAATAAATTTAAACAAAGTATCGTATACCCTTGTACAAGTATGCATATAACGACGTTTTCCACCCAGATTCAACATTAATGCGATTCATGAAACAAATAGGCCTAAGTAACTCTGTAGTTACTGCAAATATTTTGTTCGTGAATTCACTTAAATGGATTAAAAACAACTCGATGCATAGTTTTACGCACGGAAAAAACCACTAAAATGAAGAAAGAATATAAAAATAACAGAAATAAATACATAAAATAACGGTATTAATATGTAACTTACCTTGCTCGGGACGGAGTAATTCGCGTCAATAACATACGTCAATTTTACGTAATAGCCCTAAGAATAACTCTGCATCATAGTGCCATTAGAGCGAGAATATCAATTATTTATCCTTTTTTAGCTTTCGCTTTACTTTCTTTTCTGCAGTTAATGAAGTGAAACAACCACATTACTGCCTTGTTTCTAGCATCAAGGACAAAAATAGGGTAATAGTTAATGTAAATAAATGTGCACACTTCATGTAGGGATTTTGGAATCTTATTCGAGGCTGCCACTTTGGCTATATGCTATACAATCATCATGGCATCAGGCCAAGTGATGTTACAGTTTGAAGCCGACTTGCCATCCTTGTACATAAGACACTGTTATATGAGAATTTCACGATATTTGCATTGCCAGTGTGCTGCAAGCTTCCTCTTTCTTCCGCCTGTAAATATGAATTATCTTCCATTAAACTGCCAAAATGAGGCATAGAATTCATTACTATGTCAGTTCATTTTTCACATGTACTGGGTCAATATATCTAGCAAAAACCAGTCCAAGGCATTGAGCCTAATTCTTCTCCATCAATGTGCTATTTGGCCTTAAAATCAATACTGTGAACTAATTTGTTATCAGTTTCCATGGTTTTCTAAGATAAAGACTTCGTTGTTAGTGCTTAAATTCATGAAACCGGAAGGGGGTTCAAAAGTCTTCAAAATGGATTATTGTTCATGAAGTTCTAGTAGAAAATTAGTAACTCCAAGGATAAGAAAAGTACCGTTAAAGGCGCACTATAAGCTCGCTGTTTAATAGATCGGGAGATTATTGACCGATATAGCTGAGTTTCTTCGATACTCAAAGTTCATGTATCTAAGGTAGAATTAACTTTATTGTCGGAAACTTCTTTTGTTTATTTGATTTTTTAAAGTCACAGTGACCTTGATATATCATCTTTGGGTCCCGAGAGAGACAAGCTTCTTCCTTATCTCAAGTGCAAGTTTCCACAAAGTTTGAGCAAGGTAGATGATGAAGAACTCGAGATACTGTGCGGAAACGAAATTGGTAACCAAAGGATTGACGGACAACATCATGACATTATACGCTTCGCTCTGTGGCAGGCATAAAAAAAAAATTACACTGATTCAGTCCATATAGTGTGTGTGTGTGTGTGTGTGTGTGTGTGTGTGTGTGTGTGTGTGTGTGACTGAGTCGCGATAGCTCAATTGGTAGAGCGTCGGACTTTTAGTCCAAGAAAGGGCGGTTTGCATGCCCGCTTAGGTCACTCTGGGTCGGCTGCCTCGGTGCGTCTTCGGGAAAGGCACTTAGTCCCATGTGATGAAGCTAACCAACCAACCAGCTGGAGCATGACTTGTGAATGAAACTTTATAAATTTTAATATATCAGGGAATAAATTATTTTTGCTTATTGTGCCTCTTCACTAACAATGTAAAGATTTTTTTATGCAGATAATGGACATCAGCAGGTCTTGCTTGTGTTAATTTTGGAAACATGCGGCATTGTCACTGATTTATATTGACATGTTAAATATGTATGTCGACGTGAAATTAAAATGACCATATTACAATCTACGGACAAACAGTTGGCAATAGCTCTGAAAATGATTTGAATAAGATAAAATATGATATGAAATGCTATCATACAACTGATGTTAGTGATAGAACTTTCATGAGATTGACGAGATAGAAGCTGTACCTGCAGAAATAGCGAGTTGTCTAACTTAGACTGCGGGATTCATTTCATCAAGGGTTGTATACTCGATATAGTGAAGCATACTGGGAATATCGATATTGTTTATGGGCTTCCCCTTTTATTAAAGGAATACATGTAATAATGTATTTTTTTACATTTTTAAATTTGCAAGTGAATAAGTTTAATTGATTTTCAGACTGTTTTATACTACAAATATTGTAATAATTATTTTATAGTTCTGTCATATTTGTGATGTGTTTTGACGACAAAATTCATTGCATACCTAGTCAAACAGTTAAAGAATCAATCTTGAGGGAACTTATGCTTAGATTGTAAAAAGTTGTGATAATAAGTCAAGCTCGGCTGTTATTCGCATTCTAATTAGCATTAGGATTGTATCATCGAACATATCGTATTGGCTGGATTTTCTGTATCGTGATATATATCGTATGATCACATTAGTGAGGACTGCTCTTATTGCTTATTTCCATTAACGTTTTGAAATTGTTTATTTCATGAGATATTTTTTCTGAAATAAATTTAAATTAACACAGCGCACTTTTAATGCATCGTATGGTATCATTATGGGAAAGTTCCTTTGAAATGAACGAGATTTTTAAATACAGCACACGCGGAGGCAATGAGAAAAATGTCCAAAAAGAAAATGTTAGGAAAGACATAAAATACTTGAGGGTAAACGGATGCAGTGTCTGCATTGTGAGTTCCTCACCACCTTTATAAAGAGATCTTCTGTCACGGTTTTAAACAACTTGACCGTAAGTCCAAGTGGGCTTATAGTATGGCCCTGCATCCTGAGTGCGTCGTCCGACATCCATCGTGTGTCTTTCGCATACAATGCTGTTTTCAATTCTTTTTTCATAATCCTCTGGCCAATTTTGACAACACTTGTTCCTTAGGACATGCTCAACCAATATGGTCTTTGGGGTGGCTCCACTGTAACAGTGTCTTTTCCATAGTAACCAAATTGGACAACCTAATTTTCGACTTGTTGCCCAAAATGGCCTGATAAATATTGATCAGATTTGGTAGGAATATTTCATAGGACATGCTCTATCAAAGTTTTCAGTGAACGATGTGGCTTCGTTATAAATCGGTTTGAAAACCTGTTTTCGACCGATTTACTAGAATGACTGAGCAATTTTAAACCCATCTTGATGTTATTATTTAAGACACTTTATTCGGTTTATGTCAGGAGTGACTCTCGTACCAACGGTGTGAATTTCATAGCAAACCAATTGGAAAACCTACTTAAAACTTCTTCTCCAGAATGAATAAGCCAGCATTTATCAAACTTGGTAAGAATTGTTCTTACGACGTGTCCTTTAATGGTTGTCTTCATTGTAGCCTCCCTAGCAACAGTTTGGCTTCCTTAGCAACTATATGGAAAACCTATTATTTCGGCTTCTTTTCTAGGACCGCTGAGGTGTTTCGATCAAACTCGGTATGAATGTTTCTTAGGATATGAAATTTCAAGTTTGCGTTTATTCAAATGATGTGAACGAATGCTGCATTAAAAACAAACCCTACACTCCATGGACTTAGATATACAACAAAAGATTGCATCTACAGCATCATTATTTTATCACAACAACAAAAGAGTACGGTTTAAGGCAGGACGTATTAGCAGTTTCATCTCCATTTTTTCGTTCTAACGTTCAATAATGACTCGAAAATTCCAGCTATATTTTGTAAATGGTGCTGGTGTGTCTCTTTTCTTCAGCAATCGTTGTTTTTAGATTGGAACGTCTTTTATGTACATGAACACTTGCCATGGTACTAAGAGACTTTAATTATGAAAAACAAGACATGTAGAATTTGGTAAATAGTGGTGGTAAGAAATGTGATTTAATGACTCACTCATTATCATCAATAATGGAGATGAAGGTTATAATTATCCAACATCAAACCATTCTCAAAGTGGATCATCGATTTTCTGAAAGGCGAAAGTTCCCGTTATCCGTATCGATCCTAATGGCTTATATGAACTCTTACAGTCTTTCTGATTGAAAATCCTGTATACATGTATGTACTGTTGTATAGATACGATTTCCTACACCTGTGCTCATTTGAAATGAAATGTATTAAACTCACTGAATAATTTATATCCTTTGAGAGCCTTGAAGATTGAAAATATTCGACGTGTTGCATAAATTTCAATTTAAATGAGCACAAACGTAAGATTCTATTAATAACATTACGAAAACCACTATTTGTTTAAACACCAAACCGCAAAATAGTGCAGACAAATGTCTTTGAAATGTATTCGTATGCCTTGGGTAGTTTCGCCTTTCCTTTGGATAACATTATGACGTTACTTGTGAGGTCATGAGTTGTTATTACATATGTTAAATACCTGAAATTATAATTTGGGTAAATAAACAAGTAGTCATAAGATTTACAAAAACAACTTTTACGCCTCCATCAATACAAAAACCAAGGAATAGATGATCTAATGAGTGTCCATTGGCAGAAAAATGAACAGTTTTGTTAAATGTTTAGCCAACGACAACAACATATTCATTATATTGGAATGTCTTTATTTTGAAAGGAACCAATCACAGTAGACACCTTGAAGAAAAGCAAGGAAACAATTAAGGCTCATCATTAAAGCATAAATGTATTCTATCTTTACTTCTTGCAGTAAAGGAATAGTGCACTGTTTGTTATGTTCAAATGTTTACATGAACTCGAAGGCGTTACCTGCTAATTTTAATTCTACCCCTAGTGTTCAAGAAAGACCTCGAACTTAACAGACGGTGCGCAATTGTTGCTATTTCACTTAATAATCACCTACAAATACATACAAATTATTTTAAAATGATTTACTTTAAACAAGAAATGTACTCAACTGGCACAGGCAATTCAAATATTTAAAACTAAAAACATCTCGGCATAAACTCGCAGAAGTAAAATCATCAGCACTCAGTCTTGCTGATGTTTAAGAAAAAATATCTTATCCGTCTTTGCATTTTTATAGTGCTAAGTCTGTAATAGGGAACATAATATTTAGCTACAAAAATACGAGGTAACAACGAATATTGAAGCATACAATCGCGAACAATATTGAATCCTGCACTATATCATTATTCTTTAGTGATACGTACCCTGACTGATAATGCTCAACATGAAGAAGTGAATGACTAAACCACTTGAACAAGATTAAATTCTGAAAACTGTTGGGGTAGAAATTTATAAGAGAGACTGCATATCAGACTTAAAAAGCCCCACCGAGAACGGGCATCCAAGTGAGGTTTTATATACAGTTTATATTTCTTCCATTTCCAGTACTTAAACCGATCATTGACTCGTACATTAATCCTTACACCATGCCAACGAAACAGGATCCAATCCACGGTATACAATTAGTTACAAGCATAATCCTGGCATAAAGCGAAAATAAAGTGCGATGTGATAGCGCCCACAAAAATGCTACAAATATTGAACTCTGGACAGTGTAAAGGTCAGTAACTTAGTGGTCTTGAGAGTTGGTCTACAATAGATGGTTCTGAATTTGGCATGACAGTTTCTGAGATGAATTAGTCGTCAAAGTCTTATGGTTAAATAGAGGTCCAAGATCCAACACTAACTCTACAATAGCAATAGAAAAAATGGTTCTCGTAAACCATCTTGGCCCCGGCTAAAATAAAAGGAATATCGACCAGTCTATTTGCTATGTTCATCTGGTTGTCAAAATATGGGGGTATACTCCATTACTTTCTCAAGCATTCTTGTGAACATTTGAACTCAGCAGTCATTGTGTTACGGTAATTCCTACATAACCAGTCACCACATATGAATATTACTAGCAATCATTCTACAAAACTGAAGTGTTTAATGCAACAGCTCACATCACACTCGTTTGGTAGCTTTTTACGAAATATCATGGCTCCAGTAGCTCTAATCTGGATAAAAAGTAACTTAATCTCATACATGTTTGTTAATATAGTACTTTGTTTAATAAATGTTTGCTGGTACAATTAAACAATTATCGTAATTACTTTACTGTATATACCACATTTTCAAACATGTGTCAAGTATGTCTTCTCTAATGTTGCAAACACATATTGACATTGATTTCTTGATCCAAACCATAAAGGGCAAAGTATGTAGATTTATACGTTGGACATAAAATCACTAATATTACAGGATTTGAACTTTGTAAAACATAAATAAATTTCACTTTTGGGGTTTTCTTCACAGACTTCCCTTGTGATTTTCAAGCAGAGGCGATCCCAAAACAAAAACTCGTGGTGGAATGAACAATAAATCAATAGCTATCTATCTAAGAAACTTAATCACAAACAGGGATCAAATGCATACGAGGTTGCGCCTAATGTAATATAAGTTGGCTTAATAATGTGTAATCTCCACTAAATGTACTTTTGGGGTCTAGAGTTTATTTCTTTTCTGTATGAGACATTTAAAAGTTTGAATGATGTGGATTGCTTGACCAAATGTTCTATGTACTGGTTAAGGTGATTCAATTTTGTTTTAAAAGTCATTTAAACATTTCAGTGTGTTTACATAACGACTGTCATAATCCGAGGTGGATTGAGCAAACTTTTAAATACTTTTATATTAAAAACACCATAGGTCAAGATGGATTTAAATCAATATCAATGATTTTGAGAGCAACTGCTTAAAAATATTGTGCTTTTTTAATAACTGCGGCCATATCTGACAGCGAATCTGCATTATTATTACATTCTTGAAAGCTCTGATGTCAGACTGTTCCCTATGATTGTGTTCAAACTCTGTTAGACCGGTGTTCAGCAGAACTTATTAACAGTTCATTATGAAGTGCTAGCTGCCATATTTGTTGCTGAATTTGCCAAATGTTTAACACACTTGATAGGCTAGAATGCTAGAATGTTCCATTGAACATTTTGAAAAACACTTTCTTGCAGCTTTTAATTTAAATATTTTGTGACGAGGATTTACGGTTTTGGTAGCAGCGACCATTATTTGAAGGCTAATCACAATGATTCGTATGAATCTGAACGGCCTTTCTGATAAATCCTACTTGTTCAATGGCCCACTACAGAAAGATCCCTTATCAACAATTACGCTATTGCCGGTGCTGTTTCTCACTAGCATTGGGTAGTTCCAGTACAGCACGAGCGTATTAAAGTGTGTAAAAACAAGCAAAACGAATTAGGCTATTCTGCGGAGTATCGATAATGCAATTTCTTAAAACATTGATTAATTCAGGATAAAAATAATGCGTTTGTAAAACTTTAAAAAGTACCCGATATTTTGTGTGTTTAATATTGAATGAATGACCACTTATGTCTGTTATGTTTCTTCTGCGACGAACAAGTATGAAAGGTTGCCATGATAGCAACTGACAGGTTTATACAACAATAGATATTGTATTGTGTAGCATCAGTTCTCATACCTCAAATGCGAAGCTAACAGGGATAGAGGTTGTAGCAGAATGGCTTATACAGTAACGCATACGAGTGATAAAAGTGAATATGTTTTCGGAAAAAAACATTTCCGACATTTTAGGAACTCTAGTCTAAATTCTGGGAAATATATATTGTAAACAATTAATGTACGTAAATATATCATGGAAGAAACCACATCACATTGTTATTACATACATATTGTTGTATAATATGTCGTCTGCTTCGTCGAATCTATGTTCGTCCTCGCTATGATGTTTTGAAAGACAATATACGCAAATGATTTGATTATTGACATAATCGTTCGTTTACGATTAAATAAACGTAACAGTCAAGTGTAGAAAAAAGTTTGCAGATATCGAAATCTTCTTCCATCGCTCTGAATTAAACACATTAAACAGACGCACGTTTGCAGTAGTGTGGATACAGGAAATAGCCAGTGCATTATCGATCTAGTCGCCATCTAAGGACCTTCATTGACATTCACTCTCGATAACAACAGAGGAGCCTTTGATTTAATATTATTAAGCGACTGTCAGCAAGAAGTCCTTTGGCAATTGTTTTGCGAGGAGGTGGTCATATTTGATCGAGATACGATATACCACAGGAATGGCGTGTGTGGGTATGTGTCTGTGTGTGATTTGGATTTTTAACACAGCTTTAACGAGTTTTCAGTCATGTCGCTACGATGTCTGCAGTGTGGCAGCTTATAGTGATGTCTAGCACTAGGGCATCATGCCACAGACATGTAGCATCATGTCCCACCTAGTCACATTATCCTGATACCAGGCCGAACACTGTTCTCTTATTGCTGAGCCGGGGATCGAACCCGAGGTGGAAGCTCTAACCACCGAGGACAACGGAGGGGTCACCAAAGGGAAGGCTTTGATATTTGAATGCTTTCTACAAGATCTGGTTTTAATTAGTTCCGAGCACGTGTGTACACGTGCGCACCCGTGTATATATGTCAAAATTATCGCATGTTTTTAATGCATGACGGACAGTGGACCATGCCACAAGCAAGATGGGTGCATTATCGTGCGCTAAGCTCACTTAGCCGTCAAAACTGAATTCCCCAGTCTTGAAATTTGCCCTTGTATAGGAGTACCATTGCCTCCGCTTAGCTATTAAAGTTATTATTATTGTTATTGTTATCATTATTATTATTATTATTATTATTATTATTATTATTATTATTATTATTGCCTATGATTTGCTGCGAAACTACTTCGGGGTAGTTGGTAATGCAAGCTGCTTGGCAGTTTGAACACTATCTACACATTGTGAGACGCCGAATTGTTGTTACTCGTCACGATGAAAAATTCTGTCCGTTAACATTTGGTTTCCTGCAGAACATACATTAATAAACAGAAATAAATCATTTCTAACCCTGTCCATAAGAGGCAAAAACCTTCTGAAAATAATTCTTTGTGAGGTTTTTGCTCATATATAAATTAATATATTGGATAAAAAAAAAATTCAAAGACACTATTAACACTATGCAAGTCAGTAAGTTAATTCCCTGTTCGTTAAACAAAATTTATTTTAAAAAATTCGTCAATTTATTGCTTTCCTGCCATGTTTTAAAAGGTTTAGATGTGCGAAAACTGCAATTGAAGCCCAAAGAATGTCGATCTTATTCAATTGAAATCATCGACATATTGGATATCTGACTGGCACCGATAAAAGTTCATATTGTGCTGTCCTTCTGGATTTGTGTATCCACCTATGTTTGGTAAGCCTATTAGATAAAGAGTTAGATTTCATATTATGTAGAGTTATTGTTAGCAAACCACATCTAATGATGTTTTTTTACATTACTTTTAGCTGTTTTAAAGCTGTAATTTGATTGGTTAAGATAAAAGGTCGACATAACATCCATGTCAGATCTACTTGTTCATAAATAAATTTCAATTAATCAGATTGCAGCAATGTACATTTTATGCTTTCATTTTTATCGCTGAAATCTTGCCGTGCAACTGATAAATTATTATTAATATGTTCGACAGTTTCATGACAGTTTTAAGTAATAGCACGTTTGTATTATGTTGCAACATTAGCCTCTTTGATTTTAATTGCTACATGTCGCTTCTGTTTCAGTTAGGCCTTGCTGTTTGTTGTCGATATAGTAGAACTTTCTTATAATTATGATGCCAGAGCCACTAAGCACCAAAGAAAATTAATAAATATCAGTAAGCTATGTTATCAACCCGTATGGTCTGCACTAAAAATATCCTCAGGTTTATTGCAATCGGAGCAGCCTCGGTATTTTCTGTCCAGCCTGAAAAAACTCATATTGATATCCCCAGAAGACCAAACAGCATAAAATTACAGTGATGCAAAGAAGGACACAGTCTACAATCTGCTTTCTGGTTTGTCGACGTTCGTAGACAAAAACTGTTGAATTAGACACATTCAAGCAAAAAGATATCTTGCTGACAGGTTTAAACATTTTTCTTTTTATGTGCTAAATTATACACAAAGATCCGGCTACAAGTTCTCACAACATTAGATACAAACACAAACACAAATACAGTGGTACAATTAATCAAATATGACAAGCGGGAGAAGAAGACCAAAAAAGAAAAAAAAAATCAGGTGTGCTGATAATTAAAGGATAAAGCTTTCGAAAAAATAAAAGAAGAGAGATATCCAAGGCAAGTAAGCAATAGTGTTACCAAACTCTGGACGGAATTGCATTTAGTATGTAATAGTAGTGTAGTGGGATACTATAGCCCTCATCATGCCAAAGAAGGAAAATCAGCCTGGGACACTATGGCCCTCCGATTTTTAGACCCAAAAATATCAGCCTGGGACACTATGGCCCTCAATGGGAATTTTGTATTAGCACACGCTGGGACTGTATAGCGCCAAGAGGAATTGAACAGGTAGGGTGACGTCACGGTACTGGCCATTGGCAACAATGTAGCAAGGTAGTACTGTGACGTCATGCCACCTGTGTCATTGCTATAGGCAAACACGAATCAGGCGCGTTCGTGTTTTAGTAGAGTAAGGGTTTTAAATTTTTTGTTTAGGCAAGAAATAATTAATATCTTTTCGAGGCATATGAAGTGGCCCTGAAAAGGGCCTTTGTCTTCTTCTTCTATTGTCTCCACTTCTTCCACCACGTTCTCACTTTTTCAATAATTCCTTTCTTCTTCTTCTTTTCTTTGTCAGGAATCCAGTCAGGATGTCCCAGAGCTCTAAACTGTTCCTGTACCTTCATCCAGTTCCTGTTTAGTTTCTCAAACTCTTCTTTTCTCTTAATATTTTCTTTGTCCTTTCTTTCTTTTGTCCAGGTCTCTTTAATCTTTTTCACTTCTTCTTTCATTACCTTTATCATGATGTCTTCGCCTTTTTTTAAATTGTCTAAGCCTTTTCTGACAAAAGGCCACTCAGTTAAATGGAATATGTCTTCCAAAAAACATCTCACTTTGATAACAATATCAAGAACCTGCTTCAAGGTTCCCACTCTTACATATTTAGGACGGATGAAGCCTCTCAATTTCTCCACTTCCTCTTCTATCATCCATTGTAATTCATAATTAGCTGCTTTCAGACTGTTCTCCAAGTCTAGGCTACCTGGGAACCTCCATTCCTTTTCAAGCCTGTCCAGCACATAGGCTCCATCCATCATCCAGTACCAACTGTCTTTCAATTTGTTGAACAAGTCCATGTTGCCAGTCATTTTTATGTTCTGTGTAGAATGGCGCGAATGACGAACGCTGTGCTTTATATCCATGGAGCACGGACGTGAACGAAAACATTCCTTACACTCACTTCACATAATATATACTATCCTCACTAACGTACGAGAAAGCATAAAACACACAAATATACTATCCTCACCAACGAATGAGCAAGCATAAAACACACAAATATACTATCATCACCAAAGAACGAGCAAGCATAAAACACACAAATATACTATCCTCACCAACGAACGAGCAAGCATAAAACACACAAATATACTATCCACACAATCGGGATGAGAAGAAAAAACACACAAATATACTATCCACACAATCGGGATGAGAAGCAAAAACACATCTATCTACTATCCTCACCAACGAACGAGCAAGCAAAAAACATACACCCATATCTACTGTCCTCACCAACGAATGCGCATGCAAACACACACAGACACACACACACACACACACACACACACACACACAACAGTAAAGGAGTGAGTGTTTATAGTCACACTACTCTACATTCACACGAATTGGCAAATTGAATAGTCTCTCTTTTCTAGAGATCTGGCTAGCCCTGAGAAGGGCTGTTTTTTCTTTTTTAGAACTTCAAATGCACCTAGCTAATGGTGACACCTTCCTGGCCTGGCACCACACACGCAACGTCTGCTCCAGTCATTTTCCCAATTGACACGAGTGGTTGGGAGAGCAGACGGGGCTTGAGTGGCTTCACTATCCCACTCCTCTGTTTGTGAAATAGTGAAGACTTTTTGTTCCCTCTGTCCTCTGTGCCAGACCCGAGGATGATGATGATGATCTGGCCTCCTTGTCTCCTCTGCACGTTGTACCGGTTCTGGCTGTGGTTGAGGTGGTCGTACTGTCTGTGGAGGTGTCCTCATTTCTGGCTTCACCTCACACTGAGGTCTCATGAAGAGGTGAGGCAGGATCTTTTCCTTCTCCATTTCTTTCTTTTTCTTATCGTCCTCTTCTATCCTGTCTTTCTCCTCTATGGCCTCCCTAGTAAGTTTGTCTAAAAGACGCCTGGCATACTCTAGGTGCATTTGGAGTTCCAACAGTTTTTGTAGTCTGCTACTCATTTTTAAGTTGACGAGTCAACGATGGTAGCTAGACTGACAATTGTGTCGCTTTATATACTTGAAGCACGGACGTGAAGGTAAACATCCCCTAGCACCCAAATTTACCATCACATCAAACGTGCGGACCTAAAAGAAGCACTCACGTCGACTTTTTTACTTTTTACTTACAAACACAGACATGTACGATTGGACAAGACAGAGAAAACAAAGGGTGGATTTTTTTACTGACAAAAGAAACTAAGAGCTTATAGACACACTTCTATTTATTTTTTTAAAAATTTTAAAAGTTTTGGCAAATTGAATCAGTATCTCTTTTCGAGAGTATTGGGTAGCCCTGAAAAGGGCTGTATTTTTTTTTGTTAACGGGAGTAATGGCAATCTTTTTTTTACTGTCTAAGATTGCGTCCCCGCCTTTTGGCAGGCTTTCCTATACGATACGGTCTGCTTCTGCGGAAAGAGAAAGAGAATTCTTTGGTGTCCACACGGCAGTCCACAAAACCTCTGTCTGGTTCTTGCTGCTGCTGCTGCTGTTGATGCTGTTGTTCTTCTCTCTGCTTCTTCTGAAGTCTGTACTTCTCAGTCCATTCTTCTTGTTCTTTCTTAATTTCCTCTCTGAAGACCTCTTCTATTAGGTCTTGGGCTATGGATAACATCCTGACATTCTCTATCTCTTCAGGTTTAGGTATCAGGTTTAGCCTGACACGACACGATGTAAACTGACGTAAGCTTCGTTCAGCTTGGCTAGTCTGGAAGGTATGTTCATAGGTAGACGAGTCAACCATGGATGACCAAACTGGAGACCAACCCACTTTATATGGTTCAAACGCGGACGCGATAGAAAACATCCCTACTCGGTTTTAGTGTCGGAACGCTATGATAGCTCATGTCATGGTGAGGGATAGAGAGAAGTCAAGGAGCATATATTCACAGTGTTTTTTGAAAACAAACCACAGACACATTGTTTTCAAAACACAACATTTTTTATTCAACCAACCAGTAACAAGTAACAAATAACAATAACATCAAACAAATTATTTTTGACAAGGTTGACAACGTTGTGAAATCATGTGAGATTTCCATTGATGGAAGTCATGAGGCTATTGATGTACACTACGTTTCCTAGCTAAAGACAAAAGATAACTATAATGGTCACAAAACCATCGATCTATTTTCTCATCGTTTCTAGAAGAGTGACGATCAAAATAAGTCACTAAATGTTCTAAAGGATATCCAAGACTGCGTTGATGAAAAAAATATACACAATATTGTCCACACACCATGGAATCTGTGCCTTGTAATTTCACATTATTGTATTGTGTCGTCTGGGCATTTCTTCTCATAAAGTCAATGATATCGTCTTCCAAAGGGGTAATCCATACGAATCAAAATATTCCACACAATTCTCTTGAGGGAAG
Organism: Megalonaias nervosa; assembly: GCA_016617855.1. NCBI lineage: Eukaryota > Metazoa > Mollusca > Bivalvia > Unionida > Unionidae > Megalonaias > Megalonaias nervosa. Next base: position 4,560 of record JAECUM010066253.1, on the reverse strand, counting down.
TAGACGGCAACCCAGTGAGTTCCTGGAAGATGACTTTCGTCCGTGTTGATGACATAAGCGTGATGGTCTTGAGGTTTACGATGAGGTAGTTCATCTTTAGCTCACACGACAGGATTCCAAGAAGCAGTATACGAACTATTGTTCAAAAGGTAATAAAGTTCCCAGTATCCATTTTTTGTTGTGTTGTTTTTTGGTTTTTTTCACAGGTAACGATAAGTCATCAATTCAATTCTGACATTTTGTTTGAAACGATCTGTCAAGTAGCCGTTTCTTCGCCTTGTCTCCGCACTCTGGGCTAAGAGAGCTTCGATGCGATAGATCTCTAGAGTAGTCAATGGAGGGCAGGAAAGATCACGCAAGCCTTTATACCACTCATGCAACACTGCTTCTTCTGAGATGAGACTCCAAGCTTCGTCCAGATACTCTTCCAATTTTTCTTCTTGACTCATTCCCAGACATTTATCGTGTTGAATTTGACTGGGATGATCGTTTTGATATCCATAACAATCTCTCTTACTCAATTTCGTAATTGTATCCGCTAGGTGTACAGCAAAACAGGACACTAAATGTTGTTCTTGTTCTGGCCATCTGGACTTGACTACTACCTCTTCCTCTTTGTCTTGGTCTTGGGGTTCTGCTTTCACGCTATCCTCCCGTTCCATGTCCAAAGATTCTCCACTGTTTAAAGAGGGATAGGAGTCTTCCATTGTGTCTAATAGTCTAGAATGACTTCTCTCAAACTGTTGATTTCTATGGTATTATCGAATTCAGCATACAGGATGAAATTGACTGTCTCAGTGAGAGCTTCTGCAAACTGAAGTTCCACACGCAGTTGACCGGATTTTATAGGGTGGAAATGTCCCTCGTCGCTGCCTTGGTCTGGAGTGAAATCAAAGGCCCACAAAGTGTAACCTCCGACATAATCTTCGTACGAAATACCGTGACTGGCGTTGGTTCCTAGTTGCCCCGTAGCTTCGTACAGGGACAAGTACGATCTCAAGTAATTCTTCTGGGCAAAGTTAGGTTTGAAGGGTCTGGTACACAAACTCTTGCCGTCGCGACTGACTTCGATCTTGGACACTCTGTAGTGCTTAAACTGGAAAGGATTTTAATCGTGGGCTCCGTTGAGGGATGCATTACTGACGATGCCAACGATTAAACGTTTGGGTAACTGTCCTTGGAACAGATGATCTTCGATCTTGGATCGGAGTCTAGCAGCAATGGTGAATGTTTTCACTTCTACACGTCGTATCGGATACTTGGCGGTCGATCTGCTCAATGTTTGACTGATGTCGTTTCCCGCTTTAGGCAACACTTCTATACGGCGCACGTAAAGTCTGGCTTCTAGGATGATGGTTTTGTACTCGTTGGCATGAGCCATCAAATGGAAAGCAACACTGCTGCGATTGAGTCTCAGGCGAATATCCACTCCGTTCAGTAAATACTTGACTTGCAACCACATGTCCAAATGCAAACGATCCATCAGTTCTAAACTACGACCTTGCAGGATTTTCCTTCGACGGTTGTTAAAACCCACATTGTGAGAATTGTCATCGACTGTCAGGTCTGTGTCTTTAAACGTGTCTTCACCTGCGGTGTCAGGTTTCCATACCACGCAAGCATCCAGATGAGTGTTCTTGGCCTCTTTTCCGTACGTCAAGAGATTTTCTAGGTACGCTCGGTAAGGGTAAGTATCCATACTGCTGCTGACGAGTTTGTTATTCAAGTACAAATCCACTTCGCTGAACAAGGAATGCATGAAATTGTTGACGGGAGCTACTCTGGCATCGGCTCCCGGATTGGTGTTGTCGGTTTTGATCACTTTCAGTTTTAGGTACAAGTAACTGGTATTCAGATCGAGATAATCTTCCGGCTGTCCTTTGATTTCAAACTCGATGGGAGCTGAATCTGTTAAAGAGGAGACGGGATAAAATTCGACCCATTGGGATTCTTGCACCGTCATCATGGGGGGTGGCATGGCAAACAGATCCAGTTCCGACTTGGAACAAGCACAAGACTCTCGGTGCATCATTTTCTTTTTCTTAATAATCAAAAACGTCTAACTCTCGGACAGTTTTTCTTTTCTTAGACTTTCTAGCTCTAGGGGTGTGGAGTCCTCTCAAGGGGTGTTTTCGTTGTCTTTTTCTGCCTTGTCCTTGCTGTGGCGTCAGAGAAGCAGGAATGCCTGACTCGGCATTGCCCAGGGCATTTATAGGAGTTTCTCGCCGACCCAAAAGGTCTTTGCCCGTTTGAAGCAAGACATTTTTGCCTGCTCTCAAGAAAGCTTCTTTGGGGTTTTGTTTGTAAATGATGACATTTTGGAGAAGTTCTTTACCTTGCGTCAACGCGGCATCTTTTAAGGAGTGCAATCCCCGTGTCACCATCGGTTTCAAAATGGGAACCACTGTACGAAAGGCCGATTTGAGCATATCACCTAAACCATGTCCTCGCTGTCAAGCGACTCCTTGGTACACAGGATACATGATTGACAAAAAGTTAGAGTAATCGTTTTCGAAAATGGAGTTTCACTGTGACTTTCCCTTTGGTGAATGAAATATTTTGTCCCAGATCTCCTTTTATAGTAATGTTGACAGTGTCGAAATAAGACTTACTGACGGGCAAATAGTGATAATGTACAAATTCGCGGTGAACGTGATAGGTGTTTCCACCTTCCTCGTCAGCAGCCGTGGCAGAATCCACTTTGAAAGGAATGACACGCAGTAACGGTACGGAGGTGTGTCCCACTACGTTGTACTTCACCACATCGGAGTACACAAAAATCAAATTCAGTCCTTGGTTCATTTCTACAGGGAATCGAAAATGTTTCGCAAAATCCAAGTTACCGGTCATGGCTGGTATTTTGTTTCTCATCTTGATCAACTTGGGGTCTCCACCCAAAATGTCATACAATTCAGGACAAAATGTAATGGCCAATACTTTGTCCTCTGAAAATTTCATCATTAGGCGACGAGCTATTTTGTGGTACTCGATCGTGACACTTCTTCTGGCTTTCTCCAAGGCTTTACCACACATGAAATTGAGCCTCTCAGCAGTGGTGTTCACCAAATGTTGACCACTAAAATAATAGCCCGCAGGAATTTTCAAAACATAGGTGGTTCGTTTAGTTTTGGGGTCTTGTGATTTCATAAAGTCAGCTACTCTAGCGCGTTCATCTATGGCTTGTTGCACTTGTTCGTAATAAACTTCTACCGTAAAAGTGTTTTCATTTTCGACGATGTTTTTGATTTGTGTGCGGTGAATCATTTCCACTAAAGCCACTTTCCAATGGGCTTCGTGATCCAATTGGATGGCTTGAGGTAATCTAGCCGTGTAACAGCACAAAGTGTTATTGGGAAACACCTCCATGGAACTGTCACTGGGTAACGTTAAGTAAAATTGGTTGTTCATAATTCCACAGTTCTAGTGTCCGAGGAGTCACTGGAAGTCAGAGGAGTGTCTAAAAGAGGATTGTTTTGATTGGATTGGTGACTAACGTTGGACTCAAGACTCTCGTAGTTGTTGTTGTTTCCGTTAGAGGAATATTTCAGAGACGGATTGGGAAGAAGGTAACCAATGCAACTGCTAAGTAAAATAGTCCACAATTGTTTGTCTCCTTGTTGCAAACACAAATTGGCAATGGCAGCACCGATGACACAATAAACCACAAAGATTTGGCAGAAAAAGACGATTTGCGTTTTAGGCACACGTTCTCCACACCACACCCACAAGGGTCGCTTTTGTAGATCTTGCAGAGAAGAACTGGGGGACGGAGTGGTCACTGCAGTAGCTGAGGTTGTGTTGAAGGGCATGATGGTCACTTCTTTTTATAGTCAATGAGTTGCGAAGCGTCGATCCAAGAGTCAAAACTGGGAGGATATCCTTTCCAACGCACTTTGACTTCTTTGACACGTTTCTTTCCTACTTTTCGGGTTCTTCGATCGAGAATGTTTTCGATCTCGTACACGTCGTCTTCTGTTTTGGTCACACGTTGTAACTCGGGCAAGTAAAACGTTCCTTTTAACACTTCTCCGTTCATGTCTTCTAATTTATAGACGGGAGGATGACGGCCACGCACACGTTCGGTGACACGAAACAATTCGTTGGTCCCATTGGGTAAATAACCTTTGTCGAAAGTGCGTTTGGTTTTGCCAATGCGTACCCAATCTCCTGATGCCAACACTTCACCTTTCTTGCGGACAGGCACTGTCGGGGACGGTCCAAACAGGCGCTCGAAGACGGTCACTTCGTTGTCAGGAGTCACTTCTTGAGGGGCACACCCTATGCTCCGATGGTAAGATTGATTGTACGATTGGACGAGGTGTGGCAAGACGTCGATGTACTTGAGAGTGTGTTGATGCGTAAAATATTTCTACATGCGTTCTTTCAAGGTACGTTGAAAACGTTCCACGATGCTGGCTTTGGTATCGGGATTCTCGTGGTGAAAAAATGAATGTCACGTTTCTTCAATTCTTTTTGGAAAGCTTGGTTTAGAAATTCAGTGCCTTTGTCAGTTTGCCATCGAAGAGGGTGACGCCCGCTTTGTTTCAACACCAGTTGGAG
>JAECUM010066252.1:0-25305 GCA_016617855.1 Megalonaias nervosa | reverse complement strand
GAGAGAGAGAGAGAGAGAGAGAGAGACGCACACACACACCTCGTTACGGGATGTACATTTCAGCTTCGATGTTTAATGATGGTATCTGATTTTTTTGACGCTGTCGACTGCAATGACTTGAATTACATTATAACGTTTGCCGGGTCGAACTGATATCCATTCGTGATATATGGATTGTCAGTCAGTCCATCCATCTCAATAATGTTTTATTAACACGGTCATGATTAGCTTCGCTAGAGACCCTGGACGAATTTAACCACGTGCATACCATTTGGTCATTTTGGCTAGCCAAGGTTTCTATACGTTAACCTTATCGATACCTTGGAGAATCGAGCAGATATTTTATTGCTTGGCATTAGCGACATCTATTGGATTTCATGAGTTCCCGCATTTAGTATGTAGTGCCCACTATGCAACAGCGTGCAAAAGCGGTGAGTTATATACATCGGCCGAAAACGGTGGAGGCAATTGACTTCAAAAGGATACTTTGTAAGTTTAACATTGAAAATATGACTACGCACTAAAGAGAAACCATTACAGGTGTATTTGAGTGAAAGGTATTTGTACAAACAGGGACCGGCAGTCTTTCCTGGTTGAAACATCACCTAAGAAAGTTATCACTGTTTATTTCCGAAGTTTCTAATTGAACAATTTAGTTATGTCGATTGGAAATATTATTATTTTATGTGAATAAATTTTAAATTGCTATATATTTCTGCATGCCTATGTGAGCAAATACATGTACGATTTGGAAAAAGGCGAGAATATTGAGCGGCGGGATTCACCAAACCACTTGTAGTATCAAAATCATCGTAATCTTACCTATGCTAAATAATTGTAGTGAAGCTTTACCGAGGTCGGTTTGCGTGTGTGAGTGTGTGAGTGTGCGCGTGCGTGTGTATGGGGTGTGTGTGTGTGTGTGTGTGTGTGTGTGAGAGAGAGAGAGAGAGAGAGAGAGAGAGAGAGAGAGAGAGAGAGAGAGAGAGAGAGAGAGAGAGAAGGTGGTCGATCCATAACTGGGAGCTCGGGGTACAAATCCCTTTCCATGTTAGATATAGATTCTGGAGAGTTCCTTAGTAGTTTCACTTCATATTAACGCATTTTACCATTGGATCCAGAGAGATACCCAACCCCACTCATCCAGTGTTTGGTAGATCATTTGTAATTTACAACAATTGTGTAACATAATCTTCGCAAAAAGGAATCACGGGCAAAGGTACATGTAGATTAAAGCATCAGTGCTTCAATCGAGCTAAAATCGATATGGGGTACTTGCTATCATGCCGGCACGACTTACCGATGGAATGATGGCAGCGTGTGAGATCGCCGCAAGCCCGCCGGTCCGATGCAAGCCAATTTCACGGCGGACTGGGGCAAAAAATGAGTAGCCAATACATCTGGCTAGTTTGAGCTTTAGGCATAACGAGTAAATTCAGTCTACAAATTGTTATAGCTTTATGATATAAAAGAAATATTAGTGATAATTAAATAGTACTGAATTGTTTCTGATGACCATTAGTGCATCTAGGCGATACGAAAATAAAACAATCGCTTTTAATCGGCGTTGACAAGATGCTTAGCTCCAAATAAAGACTCTTCTACACATATGCGACGTTTGATGACATATGCATCTTCCGATTCCCAGGTATTGAGATGCATGTAAGCCACCAGAGGATATATTTTATGATGCCTCTAAATCACCAGACGCTAATGAAAACCAAACACAGCAAATGACACCCCCCCCAAAAAAAAACAACAAACAAACAAAAACAATCACCAACAAAACAAAGCAACCATTCAACAGGAATACGACAATTTGAAACGAAGCTGATAGTTGGGTTACAGAATTCGCATGGAATATAGAGACCTGAAGTATGCCATGAAGAATGCCAAGACCCTGACATTACCATTAATCTTCGTTCAGCTGAGGATTGCGAATGATATTTGAGACTGTATCTCGGCGAATCTTCATGGGAGCCTTTCAAAATATGGTTAAAGTTGCCGAATTCGTTTCGCGGCACGAATGATTTCAACACCATTTGTATCATCATACAGAGCAACAATACTTTTTCGATATGTTATGAAAAGAGTGTTCTGTATACATGTAATCAGCGATTTTGGCAGTGGAGTTATGGATGAGCTCATTATTGATACAGGATTGGTCCAGTTATGGGTGCTGTCGCACATCACAGGTAAATAAACATGTTCTACTTATAAAACTATTTATATCACAAGCACACGTTCAAGTAAAACTTTCAATTAGTTGTAAAGAAAACTAGATTGTGCAAAATGTTGTTTGAATCAGATGCATTTATATACATTTCCAGACGACTATGTGAGCATTTACTGAGCAACAGATACGGATATCATTCACGACGCTAAGCTAAACAAACGATAACAGTTTAGCTGCATTTTGCTGATATGTTTGTATTTGATTGAGTACCAGGAATACACCGCTTTAACTCATTCTTACGCAGACCTAATTTCATGAGCAGCGATATTTGGAATACCGCAACCTCATCTTTGGAGGCGGAGTCTACCTCTGATATTGCCATCGTGGATTAGTCAATGGATGAGGATACTGCTTCATATTCAGGCTATAATTCAGACTGGTCATCAGTGGTCAAAATATGATGCCTAGCCTCTAAATAAGTTTTATATAGATCTAGATCAGCAGGACAGGAAGCATCATTTGACCTGGTCAGTAAATAGTGGCCAGTTTATGCTGAACTTAATACAATTTGATGAATCTGACATATAAAATAAATATCTTAAATTTTGTTTTATCTTTATGTTCCATGCTTCATTATATAAAAAACCCTACTAAAGGCTGATATCTGCGTCTACCTTGATTTAGCGCTGAGTCATTGATTACAGTTTGTCATTTCCAGGTTACTGATACCGTGGGATGCAGGCTTTTTGACGTGATTTCAAACACTGAATGCTGGGGATGGATTATTTCAATGTTTACAAAATTTTGGCGTATGCATGACCTTTGTACCAAACCACAATGTGGGAAATATCTGACCAAGATTTTTGTGATTCCACGTGATCATATAGAAGACAATTGCATGATGTATTATGTATATGAATTTATTTTGTGTGCAATATCTTTGTGCACGATTGCGGATTGAGATATGGTCCGTACCTGTACTTGGTCTTTTTCGTAAGTTATAAATAGGTTCTTTATTTGGATTTCAGTTCAAGACCCAGCCTTGATTATGACATTAGAAGGTTCTAGAAGCGAATTTGTTTACAGTTTTGGGGTAAATTTCAATTAAAATGATTGAGATATTTCAGAATATATATTTGCAACATTGGTCAAGTGGGATGTTTATAAGTTCGAGATCAACAAGATTACTAATTTCTCATTAATTTCAGTTTGTAGAAGTTTTTACTGTTGTGCATATATATGATCTCAGAGGAATCTTTTACTTAAACATGATTAATTGGAAGTACAAGTGCTTATTGATATTATAGACTAAAACACTACTTAGGGATTATTGAGGGCTTATTAAAGACTTTCGTTCCGGATTATATCTTTGTGATGCATCAACATTATTGGTACATCGGCACATTCAACATTGGAATTCGTTCAGAGCACCACTGAAATTATTTTAGTGTGATTTTATTTTGGAAAATTACGAACCATTCCTGTCGAAAGGTTCGATATAACTTATGGGTGGTTCTGCCAAGCTCATCCTATAAAAAATATTACTGGATACAGGAGTTTTACAGAGTCTTTGATTCAGAGGTACATTTCTTTTATCTGAGAAACAGAAGGTGGAAGTATTCTTATTCAGGGAGTAGAGTGCGGCTTTGTTAATCTTCCTCTCCAATGTGTAAATTACCATCAGACTTGGCCTCAGGACCAGTGAATGTCGGGGCAGAGACTTATTTACCCGTCGAGGTATTCATTTATTACTATTCAGTATGAATAAATCTTCTGGCGAAAACCGCATGTCGATATCTTTTTCCGTGCAGGCTAACATTTTGAATGTTCAAATAGGACAGCAGGTCATACTTCAAGCCCTGCACAATCATGTCAAATCAAAAGCATCTGAACGCCATTTAAATTTTCTCCATTCTATTGCAAATTCGTCGTAATCAATAATCTTAATACGATCAAATTTTGTATAGTGTTACCGTTACATTTATATTGATCGTTATGAAATAATATGCCTACCACTACACTGACAGCGTGATTAATAAGTAACTTCATAATCAAAGGTCTAACCTTTAAGTTGTTTACTAGTGATTCAACACACAAAGAATGTAACTTGTATCTAATCAGTAGTAGATAGTAGTGTTACGTGACTAGGCTCGTACAAAGTAACAAAGAAAAACAGTGAAGCCAACAAGCTTTGCAAATTTAACAAAATAATTTATTTCCCTAGAAAACAAGGTAAAAATATTAAAAAGGACTTACGGTTTGTAAATATAATCCAAAAATTAATCCTAGAATTTAAAATATAAGTCCTATCACCAAACAGTTCTAATTGAATCCAAGTTCGAATCTCGATGAAGTTCCAAGATGGAAGGCGATGACGTCCTCTATAACCTGTTTTGGACTGATGTGTCAACAGTTCCTTGTTGAGTCACCAAGAATATAATTCCGGCTTTAGAATTACGAATAATTTTTAGTAAATGTCTTTGTCCAAGAATTTGGATGAAGAAGAGTATTTTCCAGGGTGAATAAATTATTTTAAATAAAAAAACTCAATTCAAATGGCAACAACAGGAATACCTTTCAGCCTCAAGGTATTATTTACCACTGACTAAAATTCACTGAGATTAAGAATTAAATCCCAACTAAGTACACGTCACCCGCCTCGAACAGCGCAGTAAAATAATATGGGAATTAGCACGTAGACCAGTATAGCCTTAGCTAAGAATCAATCATTCCCATACTGGAAATGAATTTAGAAATCAAACGTTGTTTATTCAGACTAACACGTAGGCGAAGTATGACCTTGATTACGACCAATGATTTTCTCTCAGTGTTTACCAAATTTGAACCAAGGCCAGCTAAAAATACAATCAAGCAATACATTTGCGTTCTAATCAGGCTAAAAGAACTGAACTGAATTTAATGGGAAAAATGTCAAATCCAGTAAAAAAAAGTATCATTACAATAAAATGTAATGAAACAAAAATAAAATAAAAAGAAATTTAAAACTAACACACAAATAATTTAATTACATATAGGTAACAGTAGTAAGGTGGAAAGCATGTATACATATACATGTGTGTGTGTGTGTGTGCTGTATATATCACATACTCCCTCGACTAAATGCACATCACCTAAGACAAGGATGGAACATAGTCGTGAGTACATGCAATATTTTGTAATAAATTGATTGGCATGGGGGCCCATTTATTAACTCTAGTATAATACAAAGTCACTCCGGATTCCTCTGACAGAACTCGAGGCATATATAAATTTTTGTTACATATTTTGTAGAGACTTTATAGGTATTTAGCAATATAAATTCCTTTTGTCGATCCGATGTTTTTATAAATAAACTTTGTTAAACATTACTGTCTAATTCTATCAATAAATCTATGAAAATATAAAGCTATTTGACGCTCTGGAGAAAAAGCTTCCTCCCCCCCCCCTTTTTTCTTTGTCATTTTCCTGCTTGCAAAACAAGTCGTAGATTAACTGGATCTGCCATACAAAATGTTAAATGCTAGCCTTCAGACACCTGCAATATTGACATGACTTGACCTGATAGCCGATTATTACAGCAATTATCAAATTAGTGATCGTTGTCGTTGCAGTATACCTCAGCGATCAACACATTTTCATCGGTGTGGTTTGTGTCAATAAATATCGATGGCTGCATATTTTCCAGACATTTAATGTTTGTAACATCACCACTATTGTCCTCCATCAGTTGCTTGAAGATCAAACTGCAGCGTGCTTTAACGTCTTGGCTGACAATTTTCTGTTTGAGCCTTTTTCTTCTCTTGTTCTTATTCCGGGAAACATGTTTTCACTAAATATTGCAGAATTACACCGTTTGAACTGTAAACGACCCAAATGGACGGGGTCCGACAGTTGTTCTACTTCTCACATTGGATGTAGAATGTTGTAAGCATCTTGGAAGCCAGCCGCAGCCTGTGCATCTCCATCTGTTGCTGCATGTCTAATGAGAATCTCTTGTAGCACAAACTTTTTCCCATTTCTTTTGCCATTTCATGCTCTGAATGTGGTGCAACTGGTGACATATTTGTTGTGCAGTCAACCTGGCCTCCTGGACATTACACTTCAAAACCTTTCCCCTTCAGTCATCCTCCTGTCCAAAATAGCTTGTTTTCTACTGTAGTCCCCACAATGTATTGCTTCTCTGTAACAGTTTCACAGGCAATTCCAACAGCTTGAGGTGAACTTTGACCAGGTTTCTTTTCATGTCCAAAGCTTATGGCATTGTATCTTGCGTCAAAAGCAACATTTATTTGTTCAGGATGCTGAACACCATGCATGACATTAACATGTCTGACTAGTTTCAGCTTGTCTGTCATATCCATTTGATTGAGCTCCACAGTTGCTTTGCTTACAATGTTGGAGGCCCTTTGCATAGATGTTCTGCTAGGTGGCAGAATGTCAGTGGCTACAAGCAAGTATCTAGCCCTGGTGCTGCCCATTGGTGTATCTTGTAGTCCAGCTTGAAACATGATATTTACAGCAGCAGGATTTGGCCCAGGTTTATTTGTTTTTATCTTCTCATACAACTTATACTCTGGTGACTAAAAGCTGCAGTTTCTACACATCATAGTATGCTTCCAAGCAAGTCCCCATTTTCTTTCATTAGCAATTTGGAACTCTGGTCTCTCACATAAGTTGACTTGATTACCATGGCGATGAATGATATCATTCCACATTTCAACATTTTTCTTCATGCTCATTCAATTCTGTCTCTTTCAGGTCCAGTTTTGCTTTGGATGATGGTCGTAGAATTTTTGCAGACTCGGATGTGCCATTACAGTCTGGTGCCCGAACTGACTGGAGATCCCCATTTGTCGGCTTTGTCACTGCTATGAGAGAGAACTTGTCTGCATCCATTCTTTTGGTCACTGGAACAGATGCAGCACTGGAACGTGGTAGAGTATCATTTGTCAGTTATGTGACTAATTTGTTATGTGGAAGATTTCCAGGTTTAAAAGCAGTTGTTTTCCACTTCTTGTACCTTTTCATGGTTTCAGTTACAATAACTTCAGGTAAAATACAAGAAGCATCCTCTCTCTCTCTCTCTATATAACTAGGAAAAGGCATGCTAGCTTGGTTTCAGAGAACTACACCAACTCTTCAATATTGTTGGAAGCCTAACACATGAGGGCTCCTCCCCTTCATCGGTGGAAATGATATCATGTCCTTGGTTAATACCCCTAAGTTTCGTATTAAGATGCTGCCAGATTTCCGGTGTTACCTTTTATTGACAGGCCCTGGTTTAATTGCTTCACACCTAATAAAGAAAACCATTGATGTTCATAATAAAGAATGGAGAGACTTTGCCACAGAACAAAATTTGTCAACTTCAGGTTTTAAATTGTCATTAAAATTTTAAGTTAAATTTAAATTTTCATATAAATATATGTATCATTTTTTAAAATTGAATTTTCTAGGAAATTTTAACGGTCAAGTTTATTTTCTAGTACTTTCCAGATTGGTGTTAGGGCTAAAAACTAATTACAGTTTATTTGAAGTGTTTATCTTGATTAGCAAAATCACAATTAAACTTTAAGTGTTGGGCATTTTTGACATTCGGCCATTTGGAATTGGCTTGTGCTTGTGTTACAATGGTATCAGATAAAAGCCTGTAACTGTCATATTCATGGATGAAATTCCTTAAAACTTTGCAGCAGTATTTAAGAGACATTGCTTTGATCACGGATGGAAGTTTTGTCCATTGAGGTGAAATTGTTTAACCCTGTCAGGAATCGGGTCACAATTAGCACTCTAGTTCAGTACCCACGAATGTAGTTCTAGTCTATTTTTAGAACATTTTTTTACTCTCTCATTTTGATGGTGATAGAAGAGTCATATTTATGCATTTTTGGTAGGGATTTAAAGGTAATTGTTTATTCTTGAGAAATGAGGTTGTGGTGTGGTTGTCTGTGTTTATTTCGGCGACAGTGCACAGTGAGTAATAAGGCCTTGGTGATGATCCGGAAGTGAAATATGTGTTCCATTGCATGTTGCTTTGTTTACAGTCCAGCCTCTCAAAAAAAAAAAAATGCTGGTGAACCTTTGACAAGAACTTCACTGTGAAATCATCTTTGAAGGTATTTGAGATTATCATATGATTTGTGTTGATTGTCACACAGTGGAAAATTCAGTACTGAGAAACAAATGTAGAGAATATATAGTAAAATTAATTGTGTTCTTTATCCATACACTGAGGAACTAAAAGATTCAGCAGGGTTAGCAGCAATCCAGTTGTAGGCTTTTTCAAACATTTGTTTCGGGTGCATATGGCCTCAGATGAAGAATCATTTTTTATATACTATCTGTGAACGATGGCATTTTTGATGATATATTTATGTTGCCTTATATCAGCGTTTGCATAAAATGTTTAGTTAAAGACATAAATGCATATATATCATGGCATTGAAAGAGAGTTCCGTCGAATGAGAACGGAATGGATGTTTTTTTGAGCATGGGATTTTACTAAAATACTTATTATGATGTTTAGTTGGTCATGAATTAAAATGATGCTGATCGGGCATCCAATATGCCCGTCATAGAACCACATGGCCATATGCCGCTTCTTTAAATTTGGAGCCTAGGTTGTATGCTCAATTACTGTTTAAGCTATTTTTCTGTATTGGCTTAAACTGGATATCTGACTTGGAAATATGTGGCCATATAATTTGATTGACACAAACCACACCGGAAACATTTTTGTTAATTGCTGTCATAAAACTGCTACCAGGTGAAGTCCTGTCACAATTGCAGGTGTCCGAAGGCTGGAATTTAACAATTTATATGGCAGAGCCAATGCATTTGCGACTTGTATTGCAGGCAGAAAAATGTCAAGAATAAATGGTGGTCTTTTTATTCAGAGCATCAAAGATATTTTCATTTTTTTTTATAGATTTACTGATAAAACTATAGACTCTTATGTTTAGCAAAACACATTTATATGAACACGAATCATAGATAGAAATTTATTATATTTGTTAAGTACTTTTAAGGTCTGTACATAACACATAAAAATGATTTAGCATTTTGGTATCACCTTCTAAATCAAGTACTCCAAGTCGAGTAGAGCTGGTTTTGACTTATCAGAGATCTGTGATTTGATATTCACGGAATTGTTTTTACCCATATTACAGGATCAGGTTTCGCATCCAACATTGAAACGTTAAATGATTTGTTGTATTTCAAACCGATTTAGAAAGAGACATCCTGATAAAACTTGACTTGAATATTTTATCATAGTTTATTTATGGAAACATAGTTATTGAAATCAAGTTCCCATCATTTGTTATATATTGCCTCTCTGCTTTATGAGTAATATTGATTTAGCATTTCGAACCAATATTTCGAGTTGTCTTTTCAATAAGTATTATAACGTTGTTTCATTAATAGAAGGCTACGATATTCTGTAGTTGTCATTAATCCGACATATCAAAATGCACCTTGTAGTTCTACTTTATTTCATCAAAGATGACGTAACCAGTTTTTGCATTAACACAAATCATGCATTTGAAGTTGCTCAAACAAATCAAATTCAGATAATCAATACTGTCATTGTACAATTAGAGCCAAAGCGTCTATTCCATGAATCAATTCAGAAATTTTCTCATCCTGGACTTGAAATTAAACAAGTTGCAAGTACATGAAACAAACAATTACGCAACTTTACTTTTTACGTGGTATGTGGTTGGGACGGAATAGACAATTTCATTCGTTTGACTTTACCTATCAGTATACCCAAATAAGTTAAATGAATCATAAATATGTATTTTGCAGGTTAACTTAGTTTACCGGTATAAATCTATTATATTTCACATCTTTATGCATCAAGCAGTTATCTATATAGAATCACGGAGATACTAAACATCTGCTTTGTTAATATTATCTATAACACATAATTTAATAGTAAACTTGCTAAACCTTCGAAAATAAAGGAAAATGAAATATATACTTGTACTGATTATACAGTTCATTACCTGAGAGCATGTTTATCAAATATCTGTGTGAAGGAAATCATTAATCATTAAGCAGCCAATAACAGTTTTGTCCCCAGTATACATGAATAAGTAAAGGCATTTGAATTTTCATGACGTGATTCCAAGCTGATCGCATTTTGAAGCACTTGCCAATAATATGTCGTAGTAACTGTGATGTAATGTATATGACATGAGTAGTGTAACAGACCTGCCAACCCGGACGAGTTCGTCTCAGCAAGGCAATTGATTTTTTTCCGTAAGTTTGATCAGTTTTCAGTAAGGTGTAACAAACTATTATCAACTGCTATTGTAAAGCTTGAAAACGTAATTAAAAGTTCGGTATTCGAAACATACAGCGACGATAAACATTATGTTCAACTGAAAAGTTTGTAAAATACGTGTAGACTTTTTTTTACCACTAGTACAGTTGCATAAACTTTAGTTCCAAACCCTATGCAGCTCAATGGCTTGTTGCTGTCTCTCAACTTGACGTAAATCTTGGAAATTATTTTTCCATTTCACATGACGACGGCAATCATATCTCCCACCATGAGTCATACTCAAATTGGCACGTGATGTCCAATAAATGTAATTGTGTCCCTCCCGGCTTTATTCACAAGAATCTGAATATTTTTATTCTTCTGTGTTGATTATTAACATTTTTAAGAGGCTTATTTTCCCTTTCGTCTTAAACATGCATCGCCTGCTGGACGCCATTTTTAAAAAAAAAATTATTATATAATCAACAGTTTGATCATGTAAACGCTTCGCATGAATAAATAGGTACAGTTTAAAGCGTCTGAGGAACTGCTATACAGTAAGTCGGTTCCCTGACTAATTTCACTACTTCTAATATGAAATCCGGATCCAAATCAAACACGGATGAACAAATTTTCCGGATTTTTCGGCAATGATCATTTTTCCGTAGTTTTTGCTTTTATGTCCGTATTTTAAGGATAATTTTCGTAAGACTTACGGCAAAATCGTAAGGGTTGGCAGGTCTGGTGTAATAGGACCAGTTGTGTATTTTTATACTGATCTAGGTAAACGATATCTACCTCGCATGACTTTGTCCTCATGTCATACGCGCACTCCCACGAATGAAATTTACTAACAGGCGCCCTTGCAAGAGGACAGCCTTGCTGGGTATAAGACTTCAACCTAGATCGGAAAACTAACAAAACCGCTATTATCAAACTACTCAGTACTCGAATCTCGGAATGTCATTCGATGTGACAAGTACAAATACAAATGAAGTGCACTATTGCAACTACAAACACAAGTACATGTATGCCCACATAGAATGCTCATGTCTATAACTTCCACGGCAATGACTATGGTCCACTGACCACTGTCCACAACCACAATTCTGAGATTGTCTATTGAATTGACAGGCACGACGCGGGTTCAGTACGGATACGACGCGGGTAAGTCGCGAGCAACAAAGCTATCAGGTACACCGGTAGTCATACCAACAGGACTGTTGAGATCCCTTATCTAGTCAGTTCTTCCCCGATTCCCTTTCTAACGTCACCGTACAGTTCATCACGGATCTGTTCGCATCCTTTTCCGGCGTTTTATTTTCCATACAATGCTCTTGAGTTTTCTTGTAAGAACTATTGCAAGTGATAGGAACTTTTGTAAAGGTAAAATTATATTTTTGTCGGATGCTGATATTACTTTTTTTTTAGCTCTGATATTTTGTGTTCTAAAACGTTGAATCCGTCCGTTGTTATTATTTGCAAATTATCATTTATTTGCCATAGATCTCTATTGTTAATATCAGATGTTTATATTGTCGTAATACGGTCAATTAATGTGTGTAGATCCTTGTTGTCGATACTAAATGTTTTAATTAACTTAATACTACCAGTTATAGGCAGTAAATCATTCTAGCTGATAACATATGCTTTTACAGCTGGGAAATATTTCATATCATTCCATATCTGATATAACCTGATTCAACAGAGTCCATAAATTTCTTGGAATTCTTTTGCAGGACTTGTAATTTTTCATTCGTTGTATTTCAGCAATACTCTGCGATGTAAAGTATGATTGTGTTCTTGGCTTTGTATACGTTCTATGTTTTAAATGAAATTGCTCGACTTTTATTACTTCTATGTTCGGTATGTATGCTTGGAGTCGCCGGTGGTTTTCCATTTCTGCCAGCAGGGCGTCTAACTTATCCTTGCCAATAGTCTTATCTTCAATAGCCGTCGAGTACAGCTTTGTAATTTTAAGGAGACTACTTTACGCCGCTGCGCGATGTTCTGAATATCCATGCATTTGCGAAATGCAGCTATAACGAGACTATTTTACTAGCGTTGCCAGTTACACTGGTTACTGTTGATATAGCTCCAACAGCGTTAATGTTTTCATCATAGTCAAGGCAGTCATGATTCCCCCACACCTAGACTAAAGGTGGTTGCAGCGGCGATTTTGCAAATAGTACCTACTACCACAAACATACGTTTCTATTTTACAACTAGCATGGTTCTCTTGGTGTATTCCGCTTCAATTATTATCTCAAGTTCTTCTATTAAATAATTGCTCAATAGACTTTGCTTTTTCAGGTGCAACGCCCACGCGCATTTCTAACCAATTATTCTTTTCTATTAGTACAACTGCCATACAATCATAGAGAATATAGTTGGGGAATATATAAATTTTCTGCGATTGTGCGTTCTTGGGACCTGATATTACGTTCATGCAAAATAAGCCACACTTATTGCGCCATTTTATACATTTTGAAGCGCTTTTATTAGTCTTCGCCCAAAATATGTTACAATAACAAATGCGTCCTTGCTTAATAACGGTAGAGATTTGCCTCCTCTTGGATGAGTTAATGTTGCTGCAACATACGTAACGCGGAGTGGAACCGCGATGAATTTGCCTTGGAATTCTACCTCATCCTTGTAAAAACAATCAGTCTCTTCGTGCCTAATGGTGCAATCAGCGAACGGGCGTTTTCACATACTAATGGAATTATTCCGCCCGTAATATATAGCAATAATCTGAAATAAAAGCGCCAAAGACTGTTAAATACCACTTTGGAAAGATGCTGATTCCTTCAGACTAACTTTGATCTCCGGCGATTATTGATGTTGCTAAGGTAAATGTATACACTTAGTGAGCAATACCAGGACGGGTTTTGTTCACATGTGTTACCTGTGGTAGGAAATTAGGATACCACTGATCATTTATTAACAGACTGCTATTGGACTCCACCCAGCACAATTTTCAGTTCTTATAAACAAGTAAGATCCTGACTCGCGCATTTAGGTTTATCAAAACCATTGACAAGAGAACTGAAAACAAGTCAGATATGACCGCTCCGGCAGCCTAGTGGTTAGAGCGTTTGCCTCGGATGCGGGAGGTCGTGGGTTCGATCTCCGGCCGAGTCATACCAAAGACTTATAAAAATGGTACTAACAGCTGCCTCGCTTGGCGCTCAGCATTAAGAGGTTAATGTTAGGACTGGTCGGCCTGGTGTCAGAATAATGTGACTGGGTGGGACATCATGCTACATGTCTGCGGCATGATGCCCCAGTGCTAGACATCACTATAATCTGCCACACTGCAGACATGTTAGCGGTATGACTGAAAAATTGTTAAAGCTACATTAAAAATCCAAATCACACACACACACACACACACACACACACACACACACACACACACGTCAGATATTCGCTAAGGTTAATGCTGCAGTTTGTTATTGCGCTTCGCTGACTAATATTTATATAAATCTACCTCTTGATGTGGGGATAGTAAACTCTGAAATGCACGCCCGCCAGTATCAGTCTAAATATAAAAGACGTCGAGGCATTACCATGGATGAGACCCAATTATTTGCAAGGTTGAATCTAGGTTAAAGATGCCGTTATATTTTGTGTGGGGAAGCAGAGATGCATGTTTGTCCAACAAAACGACACATCAGAAGTGCGTGTCTGACCTTGTCATCATGAGTAAGTCAATATTAGTGAATGGGTCAGTCGGTTTTTTCAGAGCGACCAACAACACCAGAATGGTTGCAAGGAATAGAAATTTTCCACAGTCTTGTTTCATAGTGGTGACACTGGCCGCTGACAAATTAATAGTTATACCGTGGCGTTGACGTTTGGTTGCTTCAAACTTTTGAGCTTGCATCATTTCAACATCGGTGGGGTGATCCGGGATAACTTGTCCAAGGAAAGTTTCAAATGAAGCCCGGTTTGGTTTTTTCATTGCGGCTAAGATCATTTCCAGTTTACATG
Source organism: Megalonaias nervosa (assembly GCA_016617855.1). Classification (NCBI taxonomy): domain Eukaryota; kingdom Metazoa; phylum Mollusca; class Bivalvia; order Unionida; family Unionidae; genus Megalonaias; species Megalonaias nervosa. Next base: position 10,867 of record JAECUM010066252.1, on the reverse strand, counting down.
AATTCAGCGTGATACGTTTAATGCAGATGTGATATTTTATTTAAAACGAAACTGGTTAAATTATGAATTTTCCACATGCACACTAATGAATCTTATTCGACCACTCAATCCCTGCAAACAACAGTCTTGTCGAAGAGAATCACGGCAATACATCTATAGTCAGCATTACTGGGTTCTGCTTGACGTGCTTTGAAGTAAATATCCACAAGGTATTGCTTAACGAGGTCAAGATGCCTGAGAGAACGTAATGAATTGGGTACACTGTAGAAAAGTCTTTATAGCAAATCTACAACTCTGTGATAATATGTTAATCTCGATCATCTGGGTATTTCCACAGTCGATGATACAAAATAGATGACTTGATTATCTTCAAAGTCGAGGAACACGTTTCGTCTGCGTTCTTGATAACCATTTATTCTCAACTAAACCGCATTGACTGCCAGTGGTGAAAATATTATCGAACTTCACCAGATGGGTGTTTATATTGTTCAGGGGCTGAAATGTTATAAAAACGTGCCGTGGTGAGCGGACACCTAGTTTGGTACTTATTTTCCATGAGAATACTCCTTGAACGCCAGACTGCATCATTACGAGTTAACGTGACTGTGTATTTGGCCCCGAAAATAAAATAACGAAATTCTCTGCAAAATCATAATATGTGTGAGAGTGCAATCGTGCCGGAAAAGTCTCCGTTATCGTTAAGCCGTTTTTGTTGGACTGCAAAGCAATGGTTGGAACAGGAAATGCTAAATCTTTTGTTGAATCTCAAGCGGTCGAGAGAACTGCACCGTTCATAGGCCGTAGCATTGTATACGCTATTATTTGAGTTATGTATATTTAATTTAATCGTTTGTTTGTTAGTTTTACTTTATTTTATTTAGTTACATGCTACTGTAATGTAACATTGTATGCTGGACTTGACCTTGTCCAAAACTGAGTTCAATTCTGCTTGACCTGATTGACTTTTTTAAAAATATTTATTTCATTTTATGTAAACAACTAATAATAGCTTCGTTATTCTCTATGTGTATGAACTTAATATCAGGATTTTTATTCAGGTAAACAAGAAGGAGTAAATATGTTGATTTGGGTCAGGGTTTTGGAGTTTCCTAAGTGAATTTTACAGGTTATTTTGTTGTAAATAAACAAGGCTCATTAGATCATTCTAGAAGGTTATTTTCCATTAGGTAATGTTTTTTGTTTTAGATAATGCTAATTTTGACCTGAGGTCAATTAGAGAACTATATAATCTTGTGATTGTGAGAATTTGGTCATTCGTGCTTTAACATCTAGCACTTTCAAGTTGTATTATGATGTGACCAGTTTGGGCTGAATTTTATTTTCTTCAAATTATTGAATTCAAGTGATTATTTTCTCTGAAGATACAAATGTGCTCTGATAAAATTCTTGGATAAAGACATTCAATGGAATTTATACTGAATTCAAACCTGGAATTATATTACTGTGATTCAACAAAAGACTGTTGACACATTAGCACTCCAGAAGCTATAACAGACACGTCATTGCATACAGTTTTGGATCTCTTTGGAACTTGTACTGAGTTTTATTCAGGACTTTAAATTACTAGGACTTGTTTCTGATCTAATTCTTGGATTATTTTGGGATTTAATTCGCAATACCGTAAATTCTTTTTCTCATTTTCACTTTGTATTCTAGGGAAATAAATATATTTGTTCAAATTTACAAAGCTTGTTATCTTGAACTCTTTTCTGTTACTTATTTTAAGAGCATGGACTCGTAACATTTGCATATCTGTTTGTGTTTGATACATATCATAGACGTGCCAGCGGATCTTGTATAATAGGCGCTGTCCGAGAATGTTTGTAGGAAGGTTACCTTTATCTACACTTGCTTTGATTTTTGTTCTATCGGTGAGATGAAGTGCTCTGTTGAACAACGCCATGGTGCTGTTGTTGACAAATCCGACTTTATCACTTTCACTGTATGCGTTGTTCTTGTAGTTGCTGACACTTTTCTTTGAATTCCAAGCTTGCTTCGCACGAAGAAAAATATCTTGATGTGTCCTGAACCATGAGTTCTCTTGGCCCTTCTGGTCTGGCTACCAAGCTTCGTACGCATAATATTGATAATTTTGATTTGGGCTATACTTTATACAATTATGGTCTCGTGTAATACCTTTTATGGTCGCTCCTTATTACCATATTTGCAATCATTGAATCCGTTATACGTTATTGAGCAGCTTGATTAATAAGTTTCCCAACCGACGCTGACGTTATTGCTGCTGATGAAACGTGTAATCGCCTTTGTGGTGCTCAGTGATTAATAGTCTTAGTCGATCTCAAATTTATTGAACCACCTGCGAGTTGACCCCATAAGTATTTCCGACCTGTCCAAGAGTTCATGGCATGCGGTAGCGCAAATACCGTTACATTCACCAGCGTATTCTTCTTCCGGTTGCTATTTATCAGCTTCTTCCGGTTGTTTTCTCTTGAGTTAACTTTTATAACGTTTTTTAATTGCTGAATTTCTTCCACTCTCCTGCAGTTGAATGTTGTTTAAACCTCTCCCGATACACCTAACCAGTCCAAATTGAGGATGTTCCATTGTTAAAAATTTCTTATTTGAATCCTTTTCGTAATTTTTCCAGTTGCTGTGGAAAGCAGCAGCAAATGTTAGGACATACGTCTACATCTCTTTACGGCCTACTTTCTCTGACTTTCGTTTGGGTGGCGGTTTTGCCTCTACTGCCACTTCTTCTTAGTCTCAGTCGATTCTAGGCATCTTGATCATGTCGGTTAGCCATCTCAGCTATGGATATTACTGGCGGTGTTCATTATACATCAATTAGTTTTAGGCTTTATGGTCCACCAGTAAAGTCAATAATGGGGAAACAATGCGAGTATGGGTGACCTCCGTGAACATATTCCGAAACTCATCCGATGAGTAATTGACAGCACACCAAGTCCTATGAATGTTTGAGAGACCCTGCGCGTCAATACCACAAAATGTCATTAACATGTCAAAGTTGCCCCGAATCACTTTAGGCCACAGGAAAATATTCTCTCAAGGTTGTCTTGGTGTTCCAGTTTCAAATCGACCTATACGACAAGAGTATCCTCACTCGGTTGAACATCTTCAAAGATAGGTACTACAACGATTGTGGAAGAGAAACTGAATGGTGGACGATTTGCTTCTTAGCGACGACTGAAACGCTGTCTTGAAAGAAAAGAGAGGCCATAGTGCTAGCACGATCAATTTGTGAGAAAAGAAAACAGCGTTAAGGTACGCAATTTTAATTTCCATGTAATTTTCTATTTTGTTTGTTTGTTTTATGCAAATGTGTTTGATACGACCGTGATCCATACTATGTATCGTTTATTCAATTTCATAGCAATCTATTGAGATGCTAGAGTTGTAATGCGATTTATTTATTTAATTTTACAGTTACTAGTTCATTGATAGAATTGACGGATTGCATATAATCCTAATTTTCAGATGTGTAGGATTTCATAGGGTTATATGAATTAATCCATATTTTCAGATGTGTAGGATTTCATAGGGTTATATGAATTAATTTCCTTTGTCTGTTAGGATGATACTGATTATCGTGAGTTAATGATAATTGCATATTAATATATGATTTTGTAATGCTTAAATGATCTTGTAGGTTAAGGATTACTGTAAGCTATAATTAGTGAATCTTATGCAATAGTAATCAAGCATGTAACCTATTAAGTGGAACTGACTGGTTAGATGTAAGGAGTCATATAGTAGCGTATGCAATATTGGCAATATTGTATACACCGCGCACGTGGTAATTTGTGATCAAGCGCTGCTGGAAGCGAGAACTAGGATCTAATTAGGCCAGACTTGGGTGTATTTATGGGTTTATATTACAGGGGTCATTTGTAAGGACCTTTAATCGTTAAGGTCACCTTATGACAGAAATTATGCAGTGTTCGGATAGCTTGTTATGCTTCTGAGTAACGAAAGTGAGAGAATTTTATATACGGATAGGTGGTGATACACAAAGATATTTAGTGGTAATCTTGTCGTTTAAGGAAACAGCTCTCCCTCTCCCGAGAAACTGACGGTACAGTCTAAAGAGGGAAATCAGGAAAGAAAGGAAGAGTAGGAATAGACAGATAAGAGGAAGGACGAAGTATACACGTGGAAGTGGAAAACGTAGGATACAAAGTCAAGAGAGAAGCAACGCTAGGTGATGTTAATCAGGCGTGGACATTATGCTCTTTTCATCACTCGTTACCATGATGAACGAATCCGTAATTGAACACTGATATTAAATTATATTTATGTAAATCTGTTGAATTGAAGTGGCTAATTTTGGTTTATGTATTATTTAATTAAATTTTATCTTATTTTTCTTGTTTAAGGGGGATCGTATTGTGTTTTTACTTTCAATAGTCTTGCACAGTTCTCTGTTAATGTTCTATCCATTCACTCACACTGGGCAATAACATCGAGGGAGGTCATCCTCTAGATAACGATCGCCAAATCTATTAACAACCCCTCTATACCAAGAGAGGGTCACATTCCATGTTATATAACACAATTATGTCATCATATTGCGTGCGATGCCGCATGAGAATTTTGTACTGCAAATTCAATGCGTGTTCAAACACGTAATAATCGAGCTGCGATAACTTGAACTTGTGTTTGATGTAGAGCAAAGATGTTTACATTTGCAGGAAATCACAGCACTAGCAAAACTTCGGCAGTAATGTTGCTAATTCGTTAGCGAAGCTATCCGGGAAACTATGGAGCAAATACACTTGAGAATAGCAGATTCCTAAATATAATTATTGCAGCCTGAAACACGGCTGGATATACAAATAGATCTCTTCTATGACTTGAATGAAATTAATTATACACTTGGAGAAAGAATTGCCTTTTATAGGTAAAGCATATTGATAAAACAAATATGAATAAAATCTGCTACAGTTCCCGTACTTATTGGAATGGAGAAGCTGCCATTGAAAAGTTAGCGAATGCAACAAAAGTCACTCAAGGGCTCTTTGTGCATGGTTGTCCAATCAAGCATTGTGGCAAATGTACCTACCCGCACCAAGGAAGATGTCGCGTGCATGGTGAAAGTTCATCAGGATGATCTTTTGTTTCTCACGCATGATCGGGTACGCGGACGAACATATATGTGCGTGCTACATACTGTAGATGTTGCTTACAAATGAAAGGGAGCTGAGACATTGACGTTCAAAGATTCATTGTGTGTTGCAGATGATATTATTTCACCTTCACTGTTAACATTCCCATGGCTGTTACAGGCCAATCCAGGCAAGAAATTTCTTTGAACTGTTGCTGCCCATAATATTCAACACCATCTACATCTTCCTCTATAAAACAGTGAGGGCAAAGTTCGTCCAAGAAAGAAAATAATTCACTAGTCCCTACAAATTATGTTGACCAATCACTCACAAAGTTACTTATGGAAACTTTGGAACCACCGCTTATACCCACACAGTGAAATCTAAGATTTTGCATCAGAGGTTCCAACACAGAATGCATCTGGATTCATTACGGACATATTTGGCTCATTGTTAGAGAAACTGACACGACACTGTGCCAAGTCAAACATTAAAACTTCTGAACAAAATTCAAGACACACAACCAGTGAGAAAAGAGTCTGACATCACTGATGGAGAAGCGACCATTCACAATGACATACCTCCAATTGAAGAAGACAATCGTTACACTTGAACAACTCTTCATGTTTACCAATACGTCTGCAGAGCATGCTAAATACACCAGCATATTTACAACTAGAAGGGTGGATGCGACTGTAAATATATTGGATTCAACACTTGGATACAAGAGGTGGCAGACCAGGTCAAAAACATCGCATCCGACGGATGACAGACGACAAAGGAAGAAAAACATGAACTTTGTGGAGCTCATTTATAATGACTGTCAGAATGAAAAAAGAATTTCTTACTTGTCCTTTTTAAAGGAATTTTACTATAGTAACAATACTACATTGTTAATTCCCAAACATATGTAGTAACATTACTCTGTATCTAGGCACTGATTTTGTGATCTTCATGACCTGATATAGTAACAATATTACAACTAATATAGTAACAACGCTACATAGCTATCTCCCCAAAGCCATGAAGTAACATGACCCTATGCCCAGGCACTAATTTTGTGATGTCCAAAACCTGATGCAGTAACAATACTACAACTGATGTAGTAACAATACTACCTAACTCTCCTGCTATCCCACAAACCCATATAGTAATATTACCCTATTTCCCAGCACTGATTTTGTCATCTCCAAAACCGGATGTAGGCGTTTTCTTTGCCTGCCGCACACTCATTTCTTGTCGTTTCACCCCCTCTGCTGCTGTCTTTATTTTTTAATATTGTAACCAAAAAAAATCACCTGCTATACAAAAAATAAAAATAAATATAAAATATTTCTAAATAAAAATAAACAGCAGGATGACGATCGGTCTATCATTCCACGGGGTCCCTTCATTGCCAGTAAAGTCTTTACCATAAAGTCTTAAGAGTCCATTTTTTTTTCATTTGGTTAAGGTCTATCTTATGACCCACAGGCACTCTTCATGGTTAAGGTCTATCTTTTGACCCACATGCACTTTTATGAAACTTTTTCGTCTTTCGACATTCTTTCTGAATGTCTTTGTGTGGGGTACCCTTCAGTGGGGTCACAAGGTCACGAGCTCACATCACCCTGATGTTTATTTTTGGACTGCACAACACATAAACTTAACTAACTTATCTCTATGGACATCACGTACACATAAACTTAATTAACTTATCTCTAAGGAACAGCACATACACAATCGAGGGCCTTCTCTACGTTCAACAGATTTTGCACACTCCCCCCCCCATAATCAACCCCGGTGAGTGCAAAACTGCACCCACCACGTGGTGACATGGTAGGAGAGTGTTTTCTTTTCTGTTGAATTTCGAGCAAATGGGTCGCGGACCCCCAATTATTTAGATAAATTGGCATCCCAGGGCCAAACCATCGACAATGTCAGTCATGGGGTTCGAACTCAAGGCCTTGAGTACGAGAGTCAGAAGCGTTTACACTGGACCATGAGATTCAGTTATAAATATACGTTTCAAAAATAATCATATAGTTACCTATGCGTGATTAGTATATACTAAGCAGATTCGCGAAATTCACAACAATATTACATATTTTTGCCTACTACAGTCCCGAAAATCACAGTACATGAAATGAAATGACACGCATAAATGTAGTTTGCAATCTATGCCAGGAGATACGCAGTTCATTCACTGTGTCACGGCTGAGACTTCTAGTACTTTTTCATAGGTATTTTCTCTAAACACAGATACAATTACTGCGGTAAATGTGTATGCAGACGATCTAAGGCAGTTATGTATATGTATTCATCTGCGCAGTTACGCTATGTCCTTGACAACGTCAAGGGGGAAATAACTGTTTAACTACTCTATCGTTAACCTGATGGAGTTATTTAGCATCAAGGACCGAAAATTTTATCGATACCTATACGATACCTCGACCTCGGATCATGTAAATTTATGGTTATAAAACCAAACGGGGTATCTTGTCCATATAAAAATAAATCCTTAAACGTAGTCATATCCATGTCTCCGGAACACCAAGTCGTACGAATCTTTCGTAACGTATGTGTATCAACGTCGTTAAACACAACTAAAATATTACAGTTGTCCCTGATCACTTTTGGTATCTGTGTATACGTCTGGGTAACATAAATAACGTCTGTGTTTTTATGTCTACCTCGAGAAAATATCTTGGCAGGATTTGATTGTTTATCCAACATCACATCATCGTACACTACTAAATTATTAACACTTCCGTCGAGATCATCCACGGATGGTGCTTCATTAATATCAGTAATAAAATCAATAACATCGCCGTTTTCATTAATCGATTTAGCTTTTTCATTAAAATCTTTGAGAACTTCATAACATCGTTGATCATCCACGGATGGAGCTACTAAATATAATTTATCCCACTTGAGCCATCTCATTATCAGATTAAGCAATAATTGTGTTTTACAGCTTCCAGATGGTCCAGTTATTATCATCCTGATGGAATTCGGCAACGTAGGATGATGCTTGACTGGCTCCCGTCGTTTTGTCGCCGAAAAGTCAATTATATCCATATGATAAATAATATGAGTTTATATTGTGTTCGATGTAAAACATCCACCTCTACTATTGAATTGACTACAACGACGACAAAAAATAAAAGACTCGCACAAACAGGTAAATGTGCAATATGTGGCACAAAAAAATTTAAATTTATTTCGTCTAAAACAAAAACTGGCGGTGATATTTCCGCGTTGTTGGGAAAATTACCAGGAACTCCAATGGCGAAATATCCCGGCAAAAAACACTTACCAGGTTATAATTATTGTGGTCCTGGAACTCGACTTGACATTCGGCTCGATAACTAAGACCAGTCAAAACCAGGGGAATATCCAGTAAATAAAATCGATCAATCGTGTTACGTTCACGATGTTGTATCGAAGCAAGGATTTACAACAAAGACACCTTACAGATGTGAAATTAATTCATGCGTTAAATTCTATACCTGATAAATCTCTCAGAGAGAAACTCGCTAGTTTTCTAGTGAAATCTGCTATGAAGGGTAAACTAATGCTAGGGGCTGGTAAATTAATTATATAACTATTATAATGGAATCTGTTTATTATTCACCGAGAGGATACTGGAGAGGTAAAGCAGCAATTGTTAAATTCGCTGAAGCAGCAAAAGTCTCACGTGCTGTTGCTGCAGCGTGGTTAGCACGACAGACAATATGGCAAATCTATTTACGTCCACCTACAAAAATACAGTACGCGCATTTTGATGTCAGCGTTCCCAATGAAGTTCATCAAGCAAATATTTTGTTTTTACCGCACGATACTATTAAAACACGTGGACGTCAATCACGCACATACAAATACGCGTTAACTGTCGTTGACGTTGCAAGTAGATATAAAGAAGCGGAACGATTATCAACAAAAACAGCATCAGAAGTTGCATCTGCGTTTGAACGAATTTATCAACGAGGACCTTTGCAATGGCCACAGTTGCTACAAGGTGATCCTGGCAAAGAATTTCTTGGTACAGCGTCATCGCTGATGAAAAAACATCATGTCAAAATCAGACGAGGACACACTGCAATCCATCGCGATCAGGCAATCGTTGAACGATTTAACCGAACACTTGCTGAGCGGCTATTTGGATACCAGTATGCGAAGGAAATAATTCAGAGCGATAAGAGATCTCGTGAATGGGTTGCAAGATTACCAAGTGTGATAGCTGCGTTAAATAATGAAATTACTCATGCAACTTCTATGACACCAATTAATGCGATTACAAAGAAACATATACCCCCGGACCACAGGGTGGTCTACGATGGCTACGGACAACGATCTCAGCCAGTATTAGGTAATGTGACTGTCAGATATTTATATGAACCCGGTGAACTTGAAGGAGGTAAAAAAAAAGAGCAACTGATCTTATCTGGAGTGTGACTACACATAAAATTTCTAGCGTGGTTAGATCCACTGGTAGACCTGCAATCTACAGACTGGATTCAACTGCTCCTCAGCGTGGATTTGTACGTGAACAATTACAAGTAATTCCTACGGATACACAATTACCACCGCGTTCACTTTTGTAAACTGGCACCCCGCCGTCGATTACATTCAAGACAGGTCAGCATCACATTTTCGCGCGCGTGACCAATACTGCTATTAATTCTGTCTACGGTGAACTGTCTTGGATTATTATTCGAGTACTCCCATAGTAGCATATTACAGTTACAACTTACACAATGATTATTCTGTCTTTGTTTTAGTTGTCATAATTAATTTAACATCAATATCGAAGTCGCGATTATTTTTTTTTTGTCACATTGTTTATAACCAGATAATTTTTTCTTGACAACTTTGTTGTTAACTACTTCCTGAGTTTGATTATTATTTTCTGTTAACTCTACAACAACCCTACGCAGTTGAGATATTTTTCTGACTCGAGACATCGCAAGATAAACTACATTTGACCACTCAATCCGATCATCGACAATCCAGATATTTGTATCATCGATAGTTAATCCTTGTGACGAATGAATCGTTATAGCATATCCTAACGTCCATGGGGTTTTATCCAACGTCAACGCGTGTTCAACAACATCAACCGGAACTGGGACAATATTATTTAACACAAGATTTTGTTTCTCATCTGATCCTGGAATCTCAACATCAATATTTTGTCGTCGAGTATCCGCTGGGCGATAACACAATGGTACAAATAAATCAAAAACTTTTTCCTTATGTAACATAAATAATTTCTTCTGTAATTCATCACGAACTATTTTTCTACTTACAACTGTTAAAATCATTTGGTTTCCATAAATTCCAAACATCGTTCAGAGACGTTTCCGGAATTACTTCACGCATTATTTCACACTGTATTTTATCTGGTTGTAGTCTGATTGATTTTTAAAATTCTTTCAGAAGTTCATCAATAGCTCTATGATCATCGGTTTTTTCCTCATAATAATCCACAAAGCTTTTTAACCATTTGTGTGGAGACTGCCCAACAAAAGGTGGTGGTTGACCATGATCACCACACATAATTACTGCGGTATTTTTCGTCAATAACAAGTCAAGGAAAATTTTTAATGTTTCCATCGACACAGTACAAATTTCGTCCCAAATGATAATTCTCGGAATGTATTTCTCCCCCATTCGTGCTGGAGTCCATTCATCCACGCTCCATCTAAAAAAACTATGATACGTACACGATTTTACTCCTCGTTGTTTCATTTCTCTTGCAAGTCTGTGTGTTGGTGTCA
>JAECUM010066245.1:0-17725 GCA_016617855.1 Megalonaias nervosa | reverse complement strand
GATCTATAAAATACGGCGTACTGGGTCGAAGTGTTCACAGAATTGAAGCACACCAGGATAAAAGGCAGACCATAGAATGCAGTGCCATTCAGTCTTAACGTAATTTCTCCCGCAGCTGTAACATGAGTTTGATATAAACTGATATACAGTCATGTTAATGCAATTGAAGGAAGACATGCATTTGTTTTCTGGCAAACGGAACATTGGATAGATCTTTGCTCAAATGTACACACTGATATTGTAACGACACATTTCCATCAGTTCCTATTGCAAAGTTATTTTAGTATGAACTTATATGTACGATTTTGAACGATTTGGTACAGGAAAATAAAAACATAGAGATGACAACTGTATATTCCACTTTTATATATTCAAGAACATTGTAATAATTCTTCAGGCGACTAGTCACTGGTAATCATATGATACAGAGTAATCTCTGACTAGAGTTTTTAATTTAAATCCGTTTTAATTAAATTATTTTAACTGCTTTCTTTTGTTGTAAAATTCAGTCCGTTAGAATTCAGCAGTAACTATAAACGTATATGGCATTCAGTTATTCCATAACATATAAAACAGAACTAGTATGACCAAGTACGTTATGCTGCAATGAATATCGCTCACCTTTCATATAAGTAGTTAAAATTGCCATCGGCTTTTAATAAATCCATAATTCAAATTACCACTCAAGCAAATTCTTATTTTAGAGTCTAAAACTAAAGTTCCAGGATCTCATAAAGCAGACATATGGGAGTGCAAACAAATGGAAATTCGGTGTTGTTTCTAGAGGTAGAGGGGAAAATTATATGTGGTCTCATGAACACGACGAGAAAGGAGAAAAACCAACAAGTTTAGTAAAATTAACAAATACTTTTTTTTTTTAATGTAAGTTACCAAGTGAAACTTTTTAGAGGAATTTACAGTATTTTTTAATTAAATCCCAATTTAATCCTAAATTTTCTATCGCAAGTCAAAACGTTTAAAATGTCCCGAATGAATTCCAGTGTTCAATGCTTTGTGGTACCAATAGTTTTGAATGTGTTGATGTACCAGTAGTCTTGATCAAAATGATATAATCCAGAATGTCTATGAACGAATGTACAATAATCCCAAAAGTAGTGCTTTAGTCCAAAGGTCAATGAGCACCTTGTAATTCCAATGAATAATTTAAATAAATGATACCTCTCAAACTATATCTGAACAGAACAGTAAATGATTCCAAGGACTAAAATTAAAAAAGAGGAATGAATACTGATGTTTACCTCATCTAAGATATACTAACTTTTCTTGACCTAAAGCAGAGTAGAATACCCAGGATATGGGTCATTTTAAATGGAAAACTTCATCAAATTCGTAAACAAATTTAGCTCTGGAACTTAAATTTTGAGAAACATTTTGTTTACCATTCATAATCATGACTACATTCAAAACATGGGAGTAGTCAGATAGTCCAAATCTCTACCCTCAAACACGGACAAAGATAAAATAAACAAAATACCTAACAATCGAATTTAAACAAAAAGTCAAATGTCAACGTTTACCGCTTAAGGCATCCTCGGCTAAGCAATACCTACGATCTGCGAGGACATAAGCTTTATGAATCATCAGCTGAAAGGTTATACGCCAAGTTTTAGTAAGATCATATCAATCTCCAATATTTCCATTTTGTTTGCAGTTGGAACTTTGTAAATAGCGTCAGCAAATGTGGAAGAGATAGTTCCAAACATCTTGCCCATTGGTATACCGTGCGACAAAAAGACTAGTGATACCTATCGCTTACGTATATAAGTACCTGTATATTAATGTATGCATTGAAGTATGCATGCATGCATGCGCGCGCTCGTGTGTGTGTGTGTGTGTGTGTGTGTGTGTGTAATTTGGATTTTTAACGTAGCTTTAAAAAAAATTCAGTCATATCGCTACGATGTCTGCAGTGTGGCAGTTCATAGTGATGTCTAGCACTGGGGCATCATGCTGCAAATATGTAGCATCATGCTCCCCACAGTCACATTATCCTGACACCAGGCCAACCAGTCCTAACACTTACCTCGTAAAACTGAGCGCCAAGCGAGGCAGCTGTTAGCACCATTTTGTAAGTCTTTGGTATGACTCGGCCGGATGTATGTATGTATGTATGTATGTATGTATGTATGTATGTATGTAGATATGCGTATGAATTAATGCATTTATGTAGGTATTTGTACATAAATAAAGTTTAACCGCTCGTCAGAACAGTAATGGCTATTTAATGCTGATTAAAAGTGAAGTTCTAGAAATGTAAAGATGAATTGGAAAACAAATTTTATGCAGATAAGACCTGAAAGATAGGGACAAACATATAATACTACAAGATAATGTTTCGGCCTTAAGACATTTAGCCCTTAGGGGTTTCGGTCCAAAAATATTTCTGCCCCAGACTTTTCGGCTGTAAGATAATTTGACCCTAAGGCATTTCATCCCTAAGATAATTTGGTCCCAAACGTTTCGGTCCTATATTTCAATATTATTAGAATTTATTTTAACAGTAATTTTTTAAGTACAAATGTTGAATATTTTAATATTTTGTGTAGAGTTTATAAAAAAACGTAACAATTATCAGAACCAGCTAAAATAATATTATTAAAATTATTTTATATTTGGTGGTATCTTTTTATGAACGAATGTGAAGCAGGCTATTAGACATATCTCATATTAGACCAGTGTTAGCGATTTAGAAAATCTTTCTAATCCATATTTAAATTGCTAAATATATAAAGGCTGATAACATTTATATACCACACAATTAAATGAATAAAACATATGTGAATAACTTCATACACTTCACAAAAGTAATATTTATCAGTTATGTATCATTTGCTCTTCAGGACACACGGTACTAATGGTATGGAAAAATGTGAACCAGCCTGGAAATGGGTGAACATTTAATAGAGTATATATGGGTTTGGGTGGCCAGAATTGGTTCATAATGTAAGTTATGTTTTAGGAAAAAAAAATATTTTGAGAGCTTATCCTAGCTGTAAGTGAAAAAAAATAGAGACATTGTTTTATTGATGGAATTCCAGTCCTTTAACAGTCTTGAGTTTGGAACAGTCATTACTAAAATTAGCACCTGACTCTTTGGTGCGGAATTGAAAGCACATGTTTCAAACACATGCAGGTCCAGAAAATGCAGCGGCTCATATCCTTTCCTCTACACAGAAGCTGACATCCAGGTTTCATCTATACTGATAAATATAGGGTTGATCATGGGCACTCAGAAATTTTAAGTTATTGAATTTTTAATATCATGGTGTTTGCATAGGTTTACTATGGGAACTGAATTAGTACCGTGAGTCCTATAGACAGCTACAGCAATACAGTGACTCCACATATGCAGGTGTAATTAACATTACCATAATTGCAATCATATGGTTCTAATTGTGGATAACAAGCAAATGTAATACCTTTTGTAAATCACAGAGTGACTTTCAGTGGGATATTAAACACATATTCAGATATATCAACTGCTGCCAAGAAGGGGGAGGGGGAACAGGGTGTAGATTTGACTATGTTAGGTGGAGTGTTTTGCACTTTGGTTCATATCTAAGCAATACATATATAAAATTTATACAATTTACCATCTTTAGAGTAATGATAGTAAGCAATATGATATTTGCTGGTTGTGTTTTGAAACATAATGCATCAGATATGATCACTTAGGTCTCTTCCACCATCCTTAATGGGGATGGCCTCTCATGACTTTGCACCCCACTAATTTCTTTCAGTGAATGTTTTGAAACTTTATATTTTGCATTTTAATGGACTTATGTCTACCTTACTTTAGTTTTAAATTATATGTCTTCTGGGAGGAACTTTTGGTAATTTTTGTCATTTAAATCTCCTTTTCTTTAATAATACATGTACATATAGATGGTCACCATGACCTTTAACCCCTTAATTGCATAATATGACAACTCTGGTAATATATGTCAGTATTAAATTGAAGAGAGATAAATGGTGATATTAAAAAAGATGACTCTTATTAGACAGCTTTATTTTAATATCTTTTTCTGATTTTCTTAAATAAAGCTCATATATTTAAATGTTGCCTGAAATACACCATTGCTTTTTAGGTGAAAATGAACTTGCAATATAATTTAATATTCACTAATGTAATCTTTGACAAGCAGAACTATTCACATTGCTTACTTATGTATTAAACTACTATTCCTAGGGCTGTCAAGAAAATCAAGGGTGGATATAGGACACACGGTACTAATGGTATGGAAAAATGGGAACCAGCCTGGAAATGGGTGAACATTTAATAGAGTATATATAGGTTTGGCTGGCCAGGATTGGTTAATAATGCAAGTTATGTTTTAGGAAAAAGATTCTTTTGAGAGCTTATCCTAGTTGTAAGTGAAAAAAACATAAAGATATTGTTTTATTGATGGAATTCTAGTCCTTTAACAGTCTTGACTGTGGAACACTCATTACTAAAATTAGCACCTGACTCTTTGGTGCGGAATTGAAAGCACATGTTTTAAACACATGTAGGTCCAGTAATTGCCGCGGCTCATATCATTTCCTCTACACAGAAGCTGACATCCAGGTTTCATCTATACTGATAAATATAGGTTTGATCATGGGCACTCAGAAATTTTAAGTTATTGAATTTTTAATATCATGGTGTTTGCATAGGTTTACTATGGGAACTGAATTAGTACCGTGAGTCCTTCAGACCACTCGGCCACCAGGGACACACTTGTATTCGTTACTCGGTTCAAAATACTGCTTAGAGCAGCATTTGCAGCATGTTTGCAGCCTCGAACTGTCTGTATAAAGGCCACAGTATGAGTCTCTGATTTCACAGAATTTACAATTACTAACCAGAGGATTGCTGGGGTACGTTTTGAATTAGCAAGGACCCAAGTTTGGGGGTTGGGTAGTAAGGAATTTATGACCGTGGCTGTAATTTGAGAAGATATAATACTGCAGTATTGGCAAGACTGAATTTTGCAACTTACTCATCTCACAGCTAGAGCTGTCAGAAGTTTGCAACTTACTCATCTCACAGCTAGAGCTGTCAGAAGTTTGCAACTTACTCATCTCACAGCTAGAACTGTCAGAAGAAACAAATAATTTAGAAGAATAGAATGGGGGAAAAGAAAAAACTGGAAACAATTCAAAACAAGAAGAAAGAAAGGTTTTGAATGAGAAAAAGAAGAACTTAGTTTGAAGACGGAGAAAAGCAGCAAGATACTTTTGTAGCTTAGAAAATATAAATTTTTCAAGTTGCATGTACTTTAAAGACGTCATGGCTGATTTACAAAAAGTCAAGATTTCATTTAGAGAAACAAAATTGTTCTATACGGATTTTTCTAAAAGGCTGAAAGTTGAACTTATTATTTATATGATGCCCAATGTTCAATATACTCCTGAAATAAATGATGGAAATTCTGGATAACATTAAACATAATTATTAAGATAAAACTAAAGATGGTAAATTATACAATTTCAAAATTTTAATCCAGTATATTTATATTCAGATATCATCTGTATCCATTATTACAGTATTTTCTTGACTTCCCCTCAGTGACGAGACAAGCCAATAGATTAAAACTGTCTAAGTTTAGGACATAGGTTAGACAATGGTGAAACATTTTAAGCTTCCATTAGATCGATCCAGAAATTGGTGTGAGATAATATTTCGCAACATATGTGCATTTATATAACTCAACCAATTGACAACCGTCAAACATTTACTACTCATCGTAGATCCCATTGAACCGTTGAACAACTAATTCTACTGAGACCGATCTGACAGTTGCAACGCAAGTAACACTGTACCCATTGTTTTTTTTGTTGTTTTTTTTTTTGTGTTTTTTTTGGGTTCTTTTTTTTTTGTTTTGTTTTGTTTTTACGCCAGCGCATATTGCCTATATAACATGTACACGTTTTTCTTTCAATTATCCTTCAGGTCGTGCCCGGATTTTGCAAACTTCTCACCAAACACTTAAAAACATTCTCTAACCTTGCGTGCACATCTCCGCAAGAAAGTCTTCACTTGCTAGGAAATTTATGTGTAAATGAGCAGGTTATATAATCGATAGATATTCATTTTTAGCAACCGCACCTAATGTTTTATGCAGTTCTTTATATTTACTTATTTAGAACTTAACTTTTAATCGACACCACATAGCCAGTATTGTGATGAAATGCCGCTGAAGTACATACATACATTCATACATACATACATACATACATACATACATACATACAGGCCTCGGGTGGTAGAGTGGCCTAAGGCTCTCGCCTTTAAAGATGTCCGTGTGGGTTTGAGTCTCAGGCTTGTTTAGTATGGGTATGTGAGAGAGTTTGCTAGTAGCAGCATGAGAGTCTGTGGCTTATCTCGGACTATTTCCGGATTCTTCCTTTACCAGATATTGTGGCCGTTATGTACAACATATCATGTGTTAAAATGGCATTAAACCTGCATACAGTGTGTGTGATTTGGATTTTTAACGTAGCTTTAACAATTTTTCAGTCATATCGCTACGATGTCTGCAGTGTGGCAGTTTATAGTGATGTCTAGCACAGGGGCATCATGCCGCAGACATATAGCACGATGTCCCACCCAGTCACATTATCCTCACACCAGACCGACCAGCCCTAACACTAACCTCTTAATGCTGAGCGCCAAGCGAGGCAGCTGTAAGTACCATTTTTGTAAGTCTTTGGTATGACTCGGCCGGGGATAGAACCCACAACCTTCCGCATCCGAGGCGGACGCTGTAACTAATAGGCCACCGGAGCGGTCAAACCTGCATACATACATACATACGTATGCATGTATGTATGTATGTATGCCGGTTTACATACATACATACATGCATACATACATACATACATACCATGTGAAGCGTGGGAACCAACACTCACGGAAAGAATAATTTTACTTCGATACTGAACATAGTGCAAACTTGTAAAGTGTAAACGTTACGAACTCATATGAGGATGATATTGATCCTTGTTCATATATCAATGTAGCATTATTAAAGATTCAGTTATGAAAAGAAAGCATTAAAAAAATACCGGAAGCAACTTACCTTGATTGTGTATTGAAGACGCAAAGAAAAACAAGATGTATAACCCGTGTGCAGGCATTACACACGCCTTTAACCTGTGTAGAGTAGGTTTGACCTCACAAGTTCAAACTTACTGATTCAAAAGCTTATAATTTCTTCCTGGTACAGAGCAAAACCAGTTAAATGTATACGTAAAAAGACATACGTAGGATCAATCCTTTCAAAGTATGGGACCAGGTAACATTTAATACGTACATGTGTCAACACGTTTGTATTAGGATAAAAGGTACAGTGTTGCGTGAATTGTTTCTTTTTAGAAAAAAGATCATATTAACTGAATAGATAAAGCGATTGTTGATAGATGTAGCTTTGGTTTGTGTATTTCAAGCACGTTCCTGTATCAGTTTTTAAATTATCCTGACCGTGGGACAAAATAATGTTGCTTTACTTTATACTATTGGTAATGCTAATAGGATATTGTATCATCACATATAACATGTAATAAATAGAAAATTATAAACTTATTAACTTAAAAATCTGTCATTTAAATGTGCAGGTATAATTTTTTGTTGTTGCGGAAAAGGTATTTATCAAAGGCAAAATAAACAATTTGCATTTTTGCGATCATATGATCACGTCATTGTAATTATTGTGTTACATGGCCCCTAAATATGATACACTGAGTGTACATTCTGTATTTACAATGGGCCTTCCGTACACTGCATGTACCTTCCATATTGGTCTTTCTCATACCAGACAGTCCTATAACACACATACCTGTAACCCGATGACTATCAAACTTTTCAAATATAAAGGACACTTGAGGTCGGTACCGTTAATAGCAAAGACAATTCCTAAACAGTCCTGAGTTACATCCTATGAAATTACTTACTTGTTTGTTTACATTTCTCTTCTTTACGTCGTTCACCGCATGTCGTTCTTTAAATATTAATCCACGGATGTTTATATCTTCCAGTATTATCAGTCATTCGTTCTTATTACCAGTGTAAAGATAACGAAAAGTACTTGCCATTAGCTAATTATCCTAAACACACCTGATGTGTATCCACAAATGTGTGTGTATGTGTGTGTGTGTGTGTGTGTGTGTGTGTGTGTGTGTGTGTGTGTGTGTGTGATAGTGGCATTTGACAGTGATGTCTAGCATTGAGACATCATGCCGCAGACATGTGGCATGATGTTCCACCCAGTCACATTATCCTCACACCAGGCCCACCAGTCCTAATACTAGCCTCTTAATGCTGAGCGCCTAGCGAGGCAGCTGTTAGTACCATTTTTGTAAGTCTTTGGTATGTCTCGGCCGGGGATCGAACCCGCGACCTCCCGCATCCAAGGCGGACGTTCTAATCACAATGCCACGGGAGCGGCGTATGCACCAATGGGATATATATATATATATATATATATATATATATATATATATATATATATATATATATATATATATATATATATATATATATATATATATATATATATATATATATATATATATATATATATATATACAGAGAGAGAGAGAGAGAGAGAGAGAGAGAGAGAGAGAGAAATTGATTTTGCTTGTAAGTATGAGAACTATTGTAGTTGGAGTATGTGTTTCCGCTAGTGTTTTAGAAGGCATTTCCAGCAAAGCGAGAGTGTGATTCAAATTAAGGAAAAGACAAATTTTAACGAAGTTACAAACTGATCAGGTAAGATACATGAAGAGCTGCATCCTTTAGATGAAGGTGCATCATTCAGCTATTTTCGATGTTACGATTGTCATTAATCGTGCATGCAGCATGCTAATTGCGAACTACATGATATGTATACAAGTATATATCCAACTGAACTTGAAAACGATATCTGACATTATGCTTGTTCAGTATATTAGGGAAATGGACCCATTTCATTCCAATCATAAAAATATTCACAAGTGTTCCAAGTGAGAATCCTTCTAAATCGTTCCAGTCAAATGTAAATAATTCGAATTATTTTTTTCTTCCCTCTCTTAATCTCCGTTGCTTATAGTTTTCGCTTGCAGTGAGCTCTCTCACTCATGTGTTTAGAAATTGTGTTTCTCTGCTTTTGTAAATATATACTACAGATTTAATGTGTTGCGAATCCATTAATGTCAAGCTATGTTCCTATCTTTATAGTGTAACAATGAAAAATAACTGAATGAAATCTCTTTTGAAGTGGAAATAAAGAAAGTCAGTCAGTCAGTCAGACACACACACACACACACACACACACACACACACACACACACACATACATAACTAACTAACTAACTAACTAACTAACGTCAAAATCACTTTCAAACCTTTAAATGCTTTGGTGAAGAAATATTAGTACTGTCCTTTCCTATGAAAATCAAATATAACTGAGAAATATCAGTACTGTCCTTTCCTGTGAAAATCAAATATAACTGAGAAATATTAGTACTGTCTTCTCCTGTGAAAATCAAATATAGCTGAGAAATTTCAGTACTGTCCTTTCCTGTGAAACTCAAATATAACTGAGAAATATTAGTACTGTCCTTTCCTGTGAAAATCAAATATAACTGAGAAATATTTCAGTGCATATACTCATACTTGTCTATATTATTAACATTTAGAAAGAACCAATATATACATAATGTTAGCATCGTTGATACGATTCCATTGTCCTGCCTTATTTGCGAATATGCTCATACTTCCTACATTTATGAAATAATAATAGTAATAGTTCCCTCTGTCTTCCTGTCTCCCTCTTTTCCTCTCTATCTGTCTGTCTGTCTGTCTGTCTGTCTGTCTCTCTCTCTCTCTCTCTCTCTCTCTCTCTCTCTCTCTCTATAAATATATTGTGGTTAATATAAATCTTACGAGTACATATGACCTTTGCCAACCTTAAGGTTAATGTTGACAAAGGTCGTTCAAAACGTCTATTTTTGTTAGAGACTGTTGATTTGTGTATATTTATGTCATGCAATGTATTGTATGTAGTAGAAAGAAAGGAATGTTACATATAGGTTTAATATCAGCCTAATATAATATAAGGGATGTTACATATAGGTTTTATATTAGTCTTAATAATGTCAGATAAGGGAATGTTGCATGCACGTTTTATACTAGCCTAATGAAACATAAGGGAATGTTACAATTCTTGATTTTGGCCCTCTACCACCCACAGGCTTGCCTAAAATGATAGTGTGCCCCTAGTCAGGAGCGTACCTATAGTATTTGGCACCGGGGCGGATCCTTCCTTTGGCACCCCCACAAATAATTTAAAAATGTAAATACACAGAAAAAAATATTATGTTTGCAAGTAGATTTTTAAACAGTACAGAGCTGTCATAAGCAAATTGGAAATAACTTTTATTTTGGCTAATTTTTCATTTGGTTTGAAACTTGTACTGGTATTTCAACTCTTCCGATGGCACCCCTCCTTTCTAGCTGTCACCCGGGGAGATCCCCCCACCCCCTCGCATTCTCTTTAGTACGCCACTGCCCCTAGCATTCATTTCAGAGGTTTATTCGTTGAACTGCGCTTTTCATGTATTCGTGGAGATATAGCATAAAGGTCTTTATTAGTTTCTACCCTTATGGTCTCTTCACAGTCTGTATTTTCTCCAGCCTTTCAAGCAAATGGGTCCTTTGGATCCGTTTGGCAAAACTTATGTGTCCCTTTCCACTTTCAGGGTACCTTTTCTATTATTTCATCTTTTACTGTGAATATAACGTCTTTCATACATCCCAAAAACTATGAATATTTATGACTAATTCCTATTAAATACTGCATTAATTCAGACTATAGTATGTGAAAAGTGAACTAATAACGGAGTTCTTTTATTCCTTTTATTTTTAGAGGATAAATAAACATTGTGTGTGCACAATCTCTTGAGTTATTCCTCTGCTCAAATGTCCTCCCACGCCAATCTGTGCACAATCTCTTGAGTTATTCCTATGCTCAAATGTCCTCCCACGCCAATCAATCTTAACCCAGTACAATTACCAGCAATAATAATTATATGCAATCTACCGGCAGGAACATCAAATTCCTGAAGGTGGCCATAAAATGAAAGACGAAAGCGATGAAAATTTTCAAAATAACCTGGCTGTTTATCATGTTTCATTATGTCCATATCAAGAAGTAATCAGTCTACACTAGCTGAATCACGAAACCAGTTACTGCACGATTTTTATTTATTGTTGATTACGTGCAGCAGATGTGTTATTAATTGAAGATAGGCAATGTGTCTTAGATTATGTGTGATTATTTTTATTCAGCTAGCGAATCCCCTTCCCCATGTACATACACCTTTAAGTTTTTGTGCTTAATAAAATGCATGTTTTGCTCTCATCTTTGGTTCATGTGTTCCAAGGCAAGATAAAAGGACTTATTATTGTGTCCTGTTACTTTGCACGTGTATATGTAAATCAATTTGTATAAGCTAACATTGCTTTTAAAGTGATTAAGGAACAATTGACAATGAACGATCTATAAACAAACCGTACAACCAGTGTATTATTACTGGCTTTTTTCACCCACTAGAAAATTAACAGGGTAAGCAAGCATTTTTCAGCATGGAAAAATGCAGTCCCCTTTCCTTAAGACAAGTTCTGAGTTCATCCATATTTCATCCGATGGTTACTTATAGACAAAGCTGAGGTTGGAATGTAATAATCCAAGATTACATATAAATAAAGAGAACCATAGGTACTGATAGTTCTTATAAAACAAACTCGATTTCATATAAATTTGACTCCTTAAGCCTTGAACGCGTTCCACATAAAACATGTATTTGTAAACTTCCAATTAGCTTCTTGTTTTTCAAGTTGACAGTATGTAGCTGAAAGAGCATGTTTCCATATTTAATACGAACTCAAAGAAACAGCTGCCAGTCAATTATGTAAAATACACAAATGCTTTATATAGGTTATATAGTTCATTATCAGTTGCAAATAAATTAAGTTTTCACATTTTTATACCATGTAATGCGTTGTTATGTATATTTAATTTACATTGCTTGTAAGTTAGTTTCTATTATTTCAATATATGCTATGAATAATTGTGTTTTGGAGTATACCTTGTCTGCAATCAAGTTTATTTTCTACTTGACCTGAATCATTAATCTTTTAATTCTGTACACAACTAATGAATTGATAATATTTTCTCTACGAGTATGGATTAACTTTTAGGAATATTATCTTGGCCTGAGTCAAGGACATTGTGTTTACTATGTTCTTTTTTTATAATTTTAGTAACAGACTTTCTAGTTACAACTAAGATTTTCCAAAAAATGAACTTTTGTTCTACATCACTGCTCTTCATTTATGTCTTCATTTTATTATATAATCTTGTTTACTGAAAAATTATTTATTCGTGCTTGTAAGATCTGAGAGAAAGAAGAGAGAAAGACAAATGCAATTAGAAAACGTGGAAAGAGAGAAGAAAATTCAGTTGCAGAAAGAGGAAAGGGAGAGAGAGAAAGATAAATGCAGATGCATTGAGAAAGAAGAAAGGAATAAAGGTAATTTTAATTTAGATTAAAGGAATTAGAGTTCGCAAGTGAGAAGCATATTCCCACTTTATACACAAGTTCAGGTTTTGATGGTACTAAAATGTTAGGTTAATGGCCACTTTCCAAAAAAGTAGATAAATAGTACCCTCATTTTGAAGAAATGCTGAAAGTTTGAAATGGCCAAGGTAGCATTGGAATATATTATTACAAGGTGAACTTTTCGGACACATTTGTGACATCTACACTTCCCTGTCAGTAAGTACTGATTATGATCTGGTTAAGGAACGTATCTTGAACAGTTATAAGATGGTACCTGAGGCTTATCGACAAAAGTTTAGGACCTTTAAAAAAGAAACTGGACAAACTCATGTCGAATTTGCAAGAGAAAAAGTGCAATTATTTCATAGGTGGTCCCTAGCCAAGAAAGTTGAACAAGATTACGAAAATCTCTGACAACTCATATTAGTTGTCGAGTTCAAGAATGTAACGTTAAGATTTGCCCTGATGAGCACAAGGTCAAAACTTTAGAAAATGCTGTTCGTATAGCTGACTAGTATTCCTTTGCTCTTAAAGTTATTTTTCGGTAAGTCTTCCACTCAGCAGTCTTGATTATAAGCTATTTCAGACTAATACAAGCACTTCCAAATCTCATCTGGTACAACTTTTAGAAATCAAGTTTCTGATAAGATTGATCAGAAATCCTTATCTCGTTCTACGTGTACCTATTGCAAGAAGAAAGTACACGTTATTTCTGAGTGCTACAAATTGAAATAAAAGCAACAGATTCAAGACAGACCTATTCAAAATGCTCTTATTTCTAAGAGGTCGAGGTCACAGTTCTGTATAGAAAGCAATAAATTTGTTGGGTCAAACAAATCCCAGTCTGAATTTATTATGGAGTATTAGTCATGTCGAAGGGTTCTATATCACTCATGGGTGATTCGGCCAACCCTGTAACATTTTAAGGGACACAGGAGCTTCTCAGAGTCGTTTATTATCAGGTATTCTGCCCTTTCCTGAAAAGTCTTCTTCTAATTTGAGTGTTTTTATTCAGGGAGTAGAGTGCGGCTTTGTTAATCTTCCTCTCCATTGTGTAAATTTGTCATCAGACTTTGTTTCAGGACCTGTGACAGTCGGAACAGTATCGTCCTTACCCAACAAGGGTATTCATTTATTATTATGAAACAACCTAGATGAATATATTATTGTGGTTAATGCAATTGTAACTGACAAGCCTTATTTCGATCAGAGAGTTGATCATATTGAAAAAGAAATTCCTGATTTATACCCAGCTTGTGCAGTTAATAGAGCTATGGCAAATAAGCTCTTGAGAATGATATTGATCAGGAAAGCATTCCTTTAGCCGACATCTTTTGATGAGGTCACGTTTGCTCCTCGTTTGGATCAATCAAAAGGTATTGGTCACAGTGACACTATCTCAACTACACATTCTATTTATTTCAATCAAGGTGACAAACGACAATCACTTGTAGTCGAACAGGAAATAGATCTCGAGATCTTCTGATTGTTTCAGGGGGCTATTATTAAAACTGAAGCCAGAGAGGTATCTGTTTTATTTTGTTTAAAATGGGGTCCTTATGAGAAAATGGATACCACCTGAGGTACCTGCTGGTGACGAGTGGTCAGTGAGCTATGAAACTGTTGTTCAAATTCGTGTATACATGAAATTCTTAGTTTAGCCCATGAAACTTCTTTGGCAGGTCACTTAAGGATCAATAAGTCTTATGACAAGATCGTGAATCACTTTTATAGACCAAAAATTAAAAGTGATGTTTGTAAATACAGCAGATCTTGCCACACTTGTCAAATGGTTGGAAAATCCAATCAGTATGCTTATTTTACTATACCTCGATAAACATTTTCTCTGAAGATCAAGGCAAAATCAATCAATATTCAGTCTCCAGCTCGTAAGCTAAGTCATCCAAGAGGTTAATGCCATAACCATATTTATCAAGCTACGTCATCCAAATGTCGTAAACACATTTACCTATCTCTGTACGAATGTAATTAGAACTGCAGTATTTAGATCTAAAGATGGAATAAGCTCAGCCATTCAGATGGAAGATATCACGTTCCTATGCGCAGACATTAGTTATCACACAACGTTTCTACGGGAATGATAACATAAGCTTAAGGGGGAGTAAATCTTAACGGAATTTGTTCCCCAGGGTGGTAAGGAGCCCAAGCAGTCAGATCAAGGATTATTTCATTTTTATGGGTAGATCTTTCTCATAATTAAATTCATCGAACATCTTGATAAGAGAAGACTATTTAACAAGTTTGTACAAAATCGGATCAAACGTTTGAGTAGCCAGACAAGCTTAGTCAAGTACATGCAGTGCTCCATCTTAAACATAAATGAATATCACTCATAACAAGAATATGATTAAAAAGACCTATTTACCAAGTTTTATCAAATCTCTCTCCAACAATAATCTCAAGAGTGATAAAACTATTATTAGTATCAGATGCAGGATAGTCTCAAAAATGTGGATAGGTATTGCTCACTACAAAAATCATCCAACGTAATGACCGATTCACTAAATTTTACTACAATCGGGTCAGAAATACAGTCTCTCCATTGATAATACATATTGTAAATGCCCTCTATTTTAACTGGACATAATTTAAACCATCGAATAAATCTATCCAAATTGTATTTGTATGATCCATTTTTATGTTCATATGTTTTAAGAAAGAGTCTGCAGCATAAAAGAAACATTTTCAATGCACATTGTTATATATATTTAATCTGCATTGTTAATATCAACTATCAGCCAGAGTCTGGAGAGGGGGTGCTTTCTGAGAAGTCACATAGCCGTCGGTCAGTTACAAGTGACCATTGTGGACAGGCATTAGTTGTTTATTCTCTACCTCCGCAACCACCGCCTGCAGTTCTGTTACATCTGACTCAACTTCCACCCTCGCGTCTTTTTATTAACCTTCCATTAGCATACGAATTTAACTATCACTGAAGTGTCACAGAGACCCATTATACTAACTGGCTACACCTGCCGTATCTACCCCAAGCTGTAATCGCCGCTATTGCATTATGGGATATTCTGTCCCGAATCCAATCAACTTACAGACAAAATAAGTAACGGCGACTCTGCCGCAATACAGCGGCAAGTTTGCCTTAACAGTTATTTCATTCAGTCATACTAACTCGAACAACGGCAATTTCGCCTTGGCAAATATGTCATTCGGCCATACTCGCGAGTCTGCCTCACAAACAGTGCATGTAGGCTATTCGGCAATGACAATTCTGTCATTCAGTCATACTGGCGATTCCGCCTGTAGTGCATTCCCGTTATTCGGCCTTGACAATTCAGTAGTACTGGCGATTCAACCACTAGTGCCTGTCGGCTATTTGGCTTTGACAATTCTGTCATTCAGTAGTACTGGCGATTCAGCCACTAGTGCATGTCAGCTATTCGGCCTTGAAAAATCTCAATCAGTGGTACTGACGATTCCGCCTTACAGATACTGCAAGCTTCTCTACCAGCTAACCTCATGCAATGGAGGGTGAAACCCAATAAATGCCAAAGATATATAAATATGCACTGTTTAATAATTGTATAATAGTGTTTGAATTAAACGTTTTGTACAGACTACTTCTCTATTATTTCTTCTTAAGCTATAAGGTATATGATGTAAAATTCGCCTGTCCGTCAGTCCACTTGGCTGCACATGGGTATTCAATAAATTGGTGGTTTCAGTTTTCAGTCCACCTGTCCAAGATCCGATCTATTGTTCATTGTATAAAATGCGTTTGATTATGACTTCTGATCCATAACACAATAAACATTATATCATAGCTTCTGGTACATATGACATTGCACATTGCATCATGGCTTCTAGTCCATATGGTAACATACGTTTTATCATGGCTTCTGATCAATACCACAATACACACTGTATCATGGTTTCTAGCCCATATGATAAAATGAACATATTAAATATGTGAAAAAATGAAGAAGGAGGAGGGCAATAAAAATGAAAATTTATATCAAATAGTCACGTAACGTTGAAAAAGTGTACAGAAAAATCCACGACGTCAGATATCACGGATATACATGCACGTTATTATGTACAAAAATTACATTTGTAGGATTTAGTGCAAAATAATTTTGTAGCTGTTGTTGTTGTCTTCCATTTGGCATTCTGTTCCGCTTTTCCATTTGTATGTCTTTATGACGTTTCTTGTAGTACATGCCAGCTAAATGAAAAAAGGACACAATAACATTAGTTACAAAATGTGCAGAGTCAAACTTCTCAATTTCATAATGCAAAAAACATGTGAAAAGACGTGAAGTACCGTGTTATCTTTAGCAGCTGAAATGCTTTTTTGGTAAATGACAACAATTCATCACGAGATTCATTTGATGAGTGCATATTGCTTATGAAAGTTGAAGATTCAACAAATGAAAGAAGGAAATAGAAGACGGTGCTAATCATTGCCCTTGAACACGATTTTGTGTTTCTTAACTCAGGACACTCTTGATGTATATTATAGTACCATTTAAAGATTATTTTAGCTTGATATGTTTGCATAACGTATTCAGGAATGGAAAAGTTAAACCAATCGAATACTTGTCGCTTGTCATAACTGATATTATCATATAGTTGGTACACTTCATATATAGTGGGTGCACTCTAACATTTTTGATAATATCAGCTTGTTAGCATATCACTTTATGTGATTCGGATTGGTCCAAATAAGCCCAAGAATTTTTTGTTCAGTATTATCTTTACTGAATGGCTGCGACCACGTGAATTTTCCTTGTCCAGCCTTCTTGAACTTTTGTAAAATATTACTATCAACATTTTAGCTGCCATTTTTCGAATCGATTACACAAGAGTCATTGGAAAAAGGTAAAGTTTGTCGAAATATGACCAATACAGCACACAGGGGTTCGTAACATATAAAACTGAGGATATCTTTCAGTGGACAGGGTGGGGGAAGGGAGATGTAACATGAACCCAGGTCTATGACGATCGTGATTTAAATGTTAACTTATAGGAGTAAATAAACTCATTTATGTTTAGAGAAGAATGTGAACATGTGCAAATTGCCCGACTGGCAGAATGTTATCCAACCACTACATATTTTGCTTGATATTTGTTTGTTATTATG